>VDFB02323700.1:46358-73898 GCA_007258455.2 Sequoia sempervirens | reverse complement strand
TTTTTAATTTTCCCTTTTTACTCTTTATCTTTCACTTCTCATTTTATCTATTTTATATCTAGATCTATTTTCTTATTATCTTTCTTTGCATCTAATTTGTCAAGCCCATTCCTTCCCTTCATGTTTTCTCTTTTTCTCTTTCTCCTTCAATTTTTAATACATAACATATTTTCAATCGTTTAACAATGCTAGAGACATATATATAAATCATCTTATCTATGCTAAAATTGAATAAAAAACCAACCTCCATACCCTCATTCTCTCTCCTATGAAGGAATAGAAGTCGGGTTCGTCCTAGAGCTCACACAAATAGCAGAGGAGGCTTAAGTCGTGGGTATGCTCCCCATGGTATTGAATTTGACTTTGAGATTTGAGTTTACCTAATGCATGTGGTTTGCAAACTGTTGCATACATCCTAAAGGGATTAGTCTCGCCTAGTATGACACCCCTTCTTGACCCCAACTTGGCAAAATGTAATACCAAGGTAAAGCGAGTTGAGTGTTGGGCTGGGTCGTAGGGACACCCTCGAGTAAAAAAAAGAAATAAAAGTTGATACTTTTTTATCTTTTTTGAAAGAAGTTTGGATTGGAATATTTTGATTAATTGGAATCCATTTACCAAAAAATCATAATGTATTTTTAGTGTACCTATTGATTGATACACCAACAATCCATTTGTATTAAGTAATATATCATCCTTTTCATCTGCCCTTTGGATCAAAGGTGCCTTAGAAAAATTTCTATCCATGTGGCGCAGTTCATCCCTTTTTGACCCCAACTTGGGAGAATGTAAAACCAAGGTAAGATGGGTTGGGTGTTCGCCTAGGTCGCAGGGATACCTCCGAGTAAAAAAAAAGAAAAGAAATAGAGGTTCATGCTTTTTTATCATTTTTGAAAGAGGTTTGGATTGAAATATTTTGATTAATTAGAGGCCAATTTACAAAAAAAATCATAATGTGAAACTTTAATGTACATGTTGATTGATACACCAACAATCCATTCATATTAAACAACATAGCATACTTCTCCTCTACCTTTTGGATCAAATGTGTTTTAGAAAAAAATCTATCTTTGTGACCCAACTCATCCCTTTTTGACCCCAACTTGGCAGAATGTGAGACCAAAGTAAAGTGAGTTGGGTGTTGGGATATTTTTGAGTCAACAAAAAAAGAAATAGAAGTTCATGTCTTTTTGTCATCTTTGGAAAGGGTTTGGATTGAAATATTTTGATTAAGTGGAGGCCAATTTATAAAAAAAATCATAATGTGATTGATTGATACACTGACAATCCATTCATATTAAGCAACATAACATACTTCTTTCTCAGCCCTTTAGATCAAAGGTGCCTTAAAAAAATTTCTATTTTTGTGACCCAACTCACTCCTTCCCAACCCCAACTTGGTAGAATGTAAGACCAACTTAAGGTGGGTTGGGCATTGGGCTGAGTCATGTGGATACCCTCAACAAAAAAAAAGGAGAGAGAAGTCCATACTTTTTTATCTTTTTTAAAAGATGTTTAAATTGGAATATTTTGATTAATTAAAGACCAATTTAAAAAAAAATCATGTGATTTTAGTGTACCTATTGATTGATACACTAACAATCCATTCTAATTAACATATCATCCTCCTCTACCCTTTGGATCAAATGTGTCTTAAAAAACTTTATATCCTTATGACCTAGCTCACCCATTTCTGACCCCAACTTGGTATAATGTAAGAGTAAGGTAAGACAAGTTGGACATTGGGCTGGGTCATGAGGATACCCTAAAAAAAAAGAAAGAATACTCTCTTCTTGGTCAAGGTAACTCCACATTCGTCCAATGTTCCTCTTCTCCTAAGACCTTTACTTGGTCGAGGTAACTCCACATTTATCCAATGGCCTTCTTCTACTAAGTTTTTCTGACTTTGTTTATTATTTATTCAAATTGCTTACGTGAGTATATCTTCATTCTCTTTTTCTCATTATGTTTTTTGGTCATTTATTATTTATTTATTCATTTCTATGTTATTTTCTCTATATTTTTATTTATTCAACGTTAGTTATTCTTTTTTGATATTTTTATAGTTTTTGTCCACTTTTTATCTTTTGACTTTCTCTCACAACCTTTCCTTTGTTGTCTCACCATGTCCGTAACTCTTTCTCTCTAATTTTTTTTTACTCTTTATCTTTCACTTCTCATTCTATCTTTTTATATCTAGATCTTTTTTCCTATTATCTTTCCTTGTATCTAATTTGTCAAGCCCATTCCTTCCCTTCTTGTTTTCTCTCTTTTTTTTTCTCCAATTTTTAATACATAACATGTTTTCAATCGTTTGACAATGCTAGAGACATATATAATAATTGTCTTATCTATGCCAAAATTGAATTAAAAAGCCAACCTCCATACCCTCATTCTCTCTCCTATGAAGGAATAGAAGTCGGGTTTGTCCTAGAGCTCACACAAATAGCGGAGGAGGCTTAAATTGTGGGTATGCTCCCCATGGTATTGAATTTGACTTTGAGATTTGAGTTTACCCAATACATGTGGCTTGCAGAATGTTGCATACATCTCAAGAGGATTAGTCTGGCCCTAGCATGACACCTCTTCTCAACCCCAACTTGGAAAAATATAAGACCAAGGTAAGGCGGGTTGGGTGTTGGGCTGGTTCGTAGGGATACCCTTGAGTAAAAAAAAAGAAGAAATAAAAGTTGATACCCTTTTTTTTTTTGAAAGAGGTTTGGATTGAAATATTTTGATTAATTGGAGTCCATTTACAAAAAAATCATAAAGTAATTTTAGCACGTACCTATTAAGTAATATACACCAACAATCCATTTGTATTAAGTAATATAACATCATTTTCATCTGCCCTTTGGATCAAAGGTGCCTTAGAAGAATTTCTATCTTTGTGACCTAGCTCATCCCTTTTTCGACCCCAACTTGGCAGAAAGACCGACCAAGGTATGGCAGGTTAGGTGTTGGGCTAGGTCGCAAATATATCTCTAAGTCAACAAAAAAAGAAATATAATTTCATGTCTTTATTGTCTTTGAAAGAGGTTTGAATTGAAATATTTTGATTAATTGGAGGCCAATTTACAAAAAAACATATTTGGTTTTAGTGTGCATGTTGATTGATACACCAACAATCTATTCGTATTAAGCAACATAATATACTTCTCCGCCTTTTAGATCAATGGTGCTTTAAAGAATTTCCATCTTTGTGACCCAACTCATCCCTTTTTGACCCCAACTTGGCAGAATGTAAGACCAAGGTAAGACAAGTTGGGCGTTGGCTTAGGTTGCAGGGATACACTTGAGTCAACAAAAAAAGAAATAGAAGTTCATGTCTTTTTATTGTCTTTGAAAAGGGTTTGAATTGGAATATTTTGATTAATTGAAGACTAATTTATAAAAAAAAAATCATAATATGATTTTAGTGTATATGTTGATTGATATACCAACAATCCATTTGTATTAAGCAACATATCAAACTTCTTCTCCACCCTTTGGATCAAAAGTGCCTTAAATTTTTTTATATCTTTGTGACCCAACTCACTCCTTTCCGACCCCAACTTGGCAAAATGTAAGACCAAGGTAAGGTGGGTTGGGCATTGCGTTGGGTCACGAGGATACCCTCAACAAAAAAAGGAGAGAGAAGTCCATACTTTTTATCTTTTTTGAAAAAGGTTTGAATTCAAATTGTAGATAGGCAAAAATCAATCGGATTTAGAGTTGAAAACAATAAACTAATTAAATCCTATCAAGCACAATAGAGTACAAAACAACACGAAAATCACAATAAGAAGCACAAATGCAAACCGATCTCCGCATTAACTTGATTTATCTCCATTGCTCTTCTCCACTTGCATGATAATCCGAGATTTTGAAGGGTTGACAATGGAGGAATACCGGATGCTCATTCCTGCAGCATAACGACTTGACAATGAAATTGACAAATGGAGAGAATGATAGATAGAGATGGAAGATTGATTTTGATAGAGTCCGGATGCTAGACGAATCAACCTCCTAAATGTATTGTGAGAGGCCATATTTATAGAGCCGTGATGTTGACGAAGGTAAGATTTGACAAGATTCAATAAGGATTTGATTTTTGACAAAAGAAGAAATACAACGAGATGAGATAAGATGTCAAAAAAGATAGATTTCATTTCCTGTTTTAAAGGAAATAAATCTTGGAAAAAACGAAAAGGATAATTGATGAATTATCTAATTAAATAAATTAATTAGATACACATGAGTTTCAATTTTGGAAAGAAAGCGAGAAGATCTTTTTAGGATTTTATTAATTAAATAAATATTTGGTTTATTTAATTAATGTTGGATAAATTATTTAATTAACATTAGAATAATGAATAGAAATGATTTAATTAATTAAATAATATAAATTATTTAATTAACATTAGAGGAATGGATGGATTATGCATAGGAAGGGAATAAATTTAATTAGTCAAATAAATAAGATTTATTTAACTAATTAGATGATGACATGGGTACCTAGGGAAAAACATGCCACAAGATGCCTAAATGATGTAATGTCGAGACAGGTGTTGTAAGAGGACATTTTTAGGTGTACATTTTGTCCCTCTTTGAGATGATGTTCGAGATGATGAGATTTGCGTCAAGTAACATCATTTCAAAGAAACTAAGGTATGGATAGAGGAAAATGGATAATGATAGAAAGATAAGATGATGATGGTGATGCCCCCTTGAGAGGATAGGCGGGTTGGACAAACACGGGTAGGCTCTCGAAATGAAAGGGATGGGTCAAGAACTACAAAAAGAATCATATAAAACCTGGCAAACAGTCGCCATGCGTAATAGAACGCATCATAAAACATACATAATACCATAAATAAGCATTGCATCATCATGGCATCATATCATAAGAAAGCATCATAGAACATACATAATACCATCATCCATCATAAATCAACATCATACATAAGGCATCACATCACATATATCATAACGTATAAATCAAATAACTTTGCATAACACACATGTAGGCCGCATCAAAACTGCATCATCATATAATATCATCTAAAAAATATACAATGTCACAGGATAGAGTCAACAAATATCCCAAAAATGGAGCTCACAGGCTCAATAGTCTATACATAATGAGTCATAACATAAAAGCAAGTATAGCAAATATGCCCCTAGGGGAGGCTCTCATCATCCCCTCGTGGCGAAGAGTGTGGCGACTGAGGATCTGTGACTGGCGCTGAGATAATGGGTGGACCTGTAGCAGTCTCTGTCTGTGCAACCAATGATGGCATCATTTCCACAGTAATGGACACCTGTGACATCACTACAACCTGACTCTGTGATGCTGACGGATTTGCCACTGGTGGCTGCCTCTATACTGATCTCTGCCCTGAACTGGTCGACCCATGATTGTGGCTCGAATTGTGATTCAAGGCATGCTTGTGTGAGTGGTGGGACTTGTGCCCTGATGTGTGCCATGAGGAGGTGGATCCTCCTACACTAGGTGTGACTCCTGCTGCCACTGGCACTCCCTGATCTGTGACCACTACCTGTCCTCGCCTATGACCGCGATAGTGTAGGATCTCGTCGCTTAGAAGGCACTGCCTACTCATATAACGTCCTGTATTGCCCATACCTCATGCTCACCCTTGCAAGCTCACGAGCAATATCCCTAGAAGTCCCTATACATAATGCTAAAAACTCTATGCACCACTGAGTTGAGTCCTGCTGACGGATCACTACCTGATCCTACTCTACCTGAGCCACCTCTAGCTCTGCCCGCAGTGCCCTGACCTCTGCCACACTCTCGTCCAACCTCCTCTGCAGATTCCCCAACCTCTTGTCTGTCATGGCATCCTTGGGTAATGTCGACGAGGACAATATCCCCTCCTCTCCCTCCACTTCCACATCCTCCTCTTGTCTCTCCTTCCCTCCCTCCTGTCACAACTCCTCCTCTCTCTCCCTCCTTAGCCATCTATGGGATAACATCTAATGCTACTCTTGCCACATGTGGGCACACCCTCCTACCCTGTCTCTGACCATCTCTCCCCCATCTCTGGCCGTCTCCTCCATCATCCCTATCATCCTAACCTGGGAATTGGACATTCTAGCAGGTGACTAACATATTCTTATGGTCGTTCATTTACATTGTCAAACCAAGGAATGTATACTTGAAATGGAGCGGCACTATATGTGTATTAAGAACCAGTTTCAGTCACAATTTACCAGAAATAAATGCTTGGAAGGAATTCTACTTATGCTGCAGGAATGTAATATAAAGCCTTCTTAACTTAGGAATAACTTAATCAAAGCAGAAATCATGACAACTATTACTGAGAAAAAAACTATGAACTGGCCTTATGCTGCAGGAACAAACACATGGATGGATTCCTGATGTTGTAGGAAAAATATAAGACTGAGTTTGCGCTGAAATCTTCAAGAATGAAATCTAACTTATAATCAACAAAAGATAAATAACTAACTACAAATACTCACTAACTGGCCCCCCTTAGCAAGCATCAACCAGTTTATGCAAGAATTGAACTCAAAACTTCATCAACTTTTATTCATAAACTTGGAATCATATACATTGATTGTTCTGCTTGTAAGAAAACTAACACAAAACACTGTTTCTCATTATAATACTAACTTTTAACACACTTTGTTGCTCACTCACGTAGGAGGAACACTTATTTATATTAGAAAAGCAACTAACTACCTAACTCTAACAAAGAAAGACGTGGACATAAATGCATCTTGAAACCGATGAACAGACTTCTCATAAATGAAGGCATATCTGTTCAACACGATTTAGAGAGAATTTAGTATTCCACTTTTCCTAGATTAATGATCATTTAGATTTCCTCCCAACGACCCGGTCAGAGAGTCTTTGCTGGAACAACTTCCTCAATGCCATGCTGGAAATGGACTTTATTATAGGGCCGAGATCTGTTGCGCTTTGACTCGTTCATGCTTCCTTCAACAACTTACGATGCACATGGCGACAGAAGCAAAAGAAAGAACGCGTGGAAAATAACATGATATACATTCATTAATCACATATTAAATCTATTTTATTATCCAAAAACCACATGCATTATATCAGTCATTCGGGAGGTCAAACAGGGTAATTAATACAAACACATAGAAATGTTAAGCTGCAGTAATATAGGAATATGTTACTACAGGATACTACCCGTTTTTAGATAAAAAAACCTTTAATTAAAGAGTTAAAACAACAATCAACAATAAAAGTAAGGGTATTAAAAATACATCATAATATTCAAATTATGAGCATATTTCGAGCTCATCATTTGCCCCCTATTTATCCTAATGATGGTTCTCCAGCATTAAGCTTTCTAGTTGTTTCTCTGAAATTAGTAGGAGTAGTATGGCCCTGTAATGAAGTTTTGAATTTGTAGTAGAAACCTCTGAAACTTTGCCATCTTTCATACCTGTGGGTTTCTGCATCCTCATTAACATCTATAGTCCCATAAGGGTAAAGTGGCCACATCAAAACTGGAGGTCGAAATGTTAATGGTAACCATAACTCAAACCTTTTCTGGAGACCAAGCTGTATATACTTCTCTATCCTTCTGAGGGCTGCCTTAAAGTTCAGAGGGCTATGAGGCTTAGATTTTCTCAGACCAATAGTCAGTTTTTCCCATCTTGTTCCAATTTTGGAAGATGAAAGCTTCCAAAATAGATATGTTTGGTCTTTGAACTCATCATACACTTGCTTCCTGATATCAAATATTTTCATTCTTTCTGTCTGATCATTGAATCCATACACAACAGTAAGCCAAGTTCTCAAAATTGTGTGGGGAGTTGAGCTTTCAGGTCGTAGTGGAATAGGTTCATTCCTTTTAGTCTCTTCATAAGCCTCTAATTGTCTTCCATAGTTAGTTTCATTGGCCGCCCAAGACATGAGTGATCTCAAATGAATGTCACCAATGTAGAGAAGCGGATTCCACTCTGTTTCAAAGGGTATATGCAAACCATGCAAATAAAACTCACAAAGAATTTTTTAGCCAACTGGGTGCTACTTGATATGCATCATAAAATTCCTTAGCTGTGTGAATGACAGGGTCTAAATTTCTTGAAATTTCATCAATTGGAACCAAAAAAATTGCTCTTTAAGGCACATAGCATATACCCTACGTGGTGTTCTACATTCCATAATTTTACCAGTTATCTTCACCATTTCATTCATTTTCTCTTTCATTTTTTGAATTTCCTGTTTTTGTCTTTCAATTTTCTTTTTCAATTTCTTCTTTTCTTCTTCCCAAAGACTTTGTTGAATTTCAGTTTTAGCTAAATGGCGAAAATTCAAAGTTTGAAATGTAACAGGCCTCCATGTAGTCCTAAGATATTCCAAATATTCAATCAACAATGTCCTTTTATAAACAACCAATGCTCGACAAGTTTCAGGGGGTAATAGGGTTTTATTGGACACTTTAGATTGTTCAAGCTGTTCTTCCTTTTGCTACATGATGGACTCCTGTTGCTACTCAGGAGGAGGTTGTGTTTCTTCTGAAACTTGCCTAGCTGCTTTAGCCAAGTCATCAAGACTTGGCATCCCCCTTTCATTACCACTACCATGTTGTGCTTCCTCAACTTCTACTGTCTCAGTTTGCGCTTCCCCATAAATAACAGATGGACTTTGTGGAACATTCTCAGATACATCTTGAGAAACATCATGACTGAATTCCTTAGATTCCTCAAGAATTACTATAATTTCAGGTTGAACGGAGGTTGAGGTAACTTTACGCTATTTCCTTGATGAAACTCTTTTTGACAATGTTTCGAAAGTAACAGCTACAGGAGACAATTTCGTGGCTTTCCTCTTTCTAACCTGCCTAGAGGATTCAAACTCAGCATGAGAAGATGATAGTGAAACTGCAGTGGCAACAAGCGTTGTTGCAAGAGAAACTGCTACAGGGGAAGGTGCTGTAGGAAAGAGTGGAGTAGAACGTTTTTTCTTTTGAACATGAGGGTCAGATTCTGGGGTTTGTTCTACCCTAGATGACTCTCCTACCTTCATTTTCCCTTTTTACTTTCTACCAGTAGACTTGGTTTGTACTTGGGTAGAGGGCTCTGGTGTGGAGGCTGTAGGACTAAGTGCTGCAAGAGTAGATGATTCTTGCTCTGCTTCCCTACTTGTAGATTCTACTTTCTTTTTCTTTTTCTTGTGCTTTGCAGGGAGTGCTCTAGGAGGCTCTGGAGGTTGCAGACCCTTCTGGGCAACAAATTCTTGCCAAGAAAGGGGTGATACATCCCTCAAGGAATGCTCAATCAAGAATGTAATGAGGGCATGATGGGTGATAGAGTTGTCCCTACCCCTCTAGGTTTCATGGGCACAATGTTTCAAAAGGTTTAACAAAAAAATTAGAACATTGACAGCTAAACCGTGCCTCATATGATTCAATAGTTTAAAATGATAGGAATGCAAGTAGGAAAAACGTCCCTCACAAGTCAAGTACTTGATTATGAAGGTGGCATATTTCGAGTATGGAGGAGGCAGTGACACCCATTTGCATCCTTGTTTGGAAACCTTCAAGGGTCCATCTGTTGGTATTGTGAATTTTGCCCTAGCAGAGACAACATCTCTCCTTGAAGAAAAAATTTCTCTTACCGCTAGAAGCCCAGTTACTTCTGCAATCCGCTATTCTATAACGGCTACTGTCAAACCCCACACTGTAGCTTCTCCCTCTGAAAGGGTTCTCAAAAACTCACTTACAGCTTCCTCATTAAAGGAATCTATCCTCAGAAAATAATTCAGCCAACCACAATTGCTGAATGCCTGAACCGTTTGAGGATTTTGCGTTAAGGGTTCATGAGTTGCAGGCTCATGTCTTACTAACTTGCCACCCATATTCACAAATTATTCCCGCTGAGATTCCTGAAACTCAAACTTCTTCTGAAAATTCATAAAACTTCTTCTGCCCGCTTCTTTCTGCCCTGCTGTCACTTTTCTTTACTTTTCCAAGAATGACACAAAGGATAATTGCATGAAATGATTGTTAAAAACTACTCAAATCAAGCAGTTAATTATTGTTTAGAGTAAAAGCACACAGTTGTACTTGGTAAGTACAAGAAAATAAGAAAAAGTTCAAATGGATTATCCCCGCCCCCTACTAAAAATTTGGCATGTGTCAACACATGTGCTAAAGGATAGACAAAGAACAGGCAATAATGACTGATATGTACATAACAATTAATAAATAAATGATGTGACGATAAAAGATATTGCGTACCTTATAATAAGTGCTCGTACATGCTGGGAAAGATCACAACTCAACAAGAAATGACGGCTGGAATTGAAACCATAAATGAGGGCGGTACAACAGGATGGATGACATGGATGGGTGACGTGGAAGAAGAATAAATGAATGGTGGTGATGGATGAAAAACGGAAAAAAGTGGCTTCTTTAAAAAAGAAACCTTTATTATGGGCATGCAACATAGAATTTTAAAGAGATGTTGCAGGAGAAAGGCCAAAGCCTTTTGCTGTAGGAAGATCAGTGGCCGCATTCGAAACAAACTGCTTCATAAATTCTTCTTTGGACGCTGGCTTATGATACAACCTAAGATGATGTCCATAACCAGTAGTTTGAATTAGACATGATCTATTGTAGCTAACTGAACTGAACCATTATCAAACACATTTTCTATTTCATAAGGACCAAACCATCTTGTGGTGAGTTTACCTTGATTTTCCTTGTACCTGGAGTTATAGAGCAGCGCCCAATCATTGGAAGAGAATTGCTTAGTTCTAATATGGTTGTTATGCCATTTTTTTCTTTGTTGCTGGATAGCTTCAGTTTGTTGTAGGACAACTTTCCTTATCTCATCCAATGTATTTAGCTGCAGGAGACATTTTTTTTGGGCTTTTGAAATATCAATATTAAGTTGGAGAGCAGTCCTTAAGGTCTTATGCTCAAACTCTATTTGCAACATGGCAGTTTTTCCATAGAGTAACTCAAAAGGAGTGAACCCTGTAGTTGTTTTCCATGTTGTTCTATAGGCCCAAACTGCTTTAGGAAGGCGACTGCTCCAATCCTTCTTGTGAAATTGTACTGTCTTAGTAAGGATTGCCTCAATTTCTCTGTTGGTAACATCTGCCTGACCATTGGCTTGAGGGTGATAGGGGCTAGACTTTCTGTGCCTAATCTTGTAATCATTCATCAATGCAGTGATTAAGTTTGATGTAAACTGAGCTCCTTGATCAATAACAAGTTCCCTTGGGACTCCAAACCGAGTAAAAATCTACTCATACAGGAACTCAACAACTTTATTGTCACGGGCATGTGTTCTTGCTTTCACTTCCACCTACTTAGTTACATAATCAGTGCAAACCAAAATGTATGATTTCCCATTAGATGGAGGATCAATAGGCCCAACAAAATCCATGCCCCACTTGTCAAAGGGACTGACTACCACTTAAGGATACAGGGGCATTTCATCAGACTTTGTTGGTCTTCCCATGCGTTGAAATCTATCACATTTTCTGGTGTAGGCTACTGCATCTTTGTGTAGTGTGGGCCAATAGTATCCTGTAGCAAGCACTTTCATAGATGTTTTCTTGGCTGCAAAGTGCTCACCACATGGCTCATCATGATAGGAATGCAAAATGTCATAGGTCTCATCTTCCCTAACACACCTTCTCATGATTTGGTCAGGTCATGTGTAAAATAAATAGTCTGCAATCCATGAAAAGTTCAAACTTTTCTCTACCAACAATTGTTTTTTCTTTGATGAGAAATAGGCTGGGATCTTGTTGACTGCTAAATAATTTGCAATATTTGCATACCACGGAGTTTGAGCAGTAATAGAAAACAAATGTTCATCAGGAAAGGTATCATCAATTACCTCAGGGGTGGTAGGTGTAGTTGTTTGAAGTCTTGACAAGAAATCAACCACCACATTAACCCGACTTGACTTATCAATAATTGTGATATCAAATTCCTGCAACAATAGGAGCCATCTTGCTAATCTGCCAGATATGACAGGCTTATTTATGAGGTACTTTATTGCCACATGATCTGTATGGACAAATATTTGGTAACCAGTGACATAATGTCAAAACTTGTTCAAGGCATACACAACTGTTAGCAATTCTTTCTCTGTGACAGTGTAATTTAATTCAGGGCTTTGAAGATTTTTATTAATGAAATATATGGCATGCTCTATGGAATTCTATTTCTATCCTAAAACTGTCCCTATGGCATAATCATAAGCATTTGTGTATATGAAAGGGCAGGCTCCACTTTGGTTCTTGAAGAACAAGTGTCTGAGTAAGTAAGTTTTTAAGCTACAGGAAAGATTTGTCACAAGCCTCAGTCTAGTTAAATTCATAATCCTTAGTCAATAAGGCATATAATGGACTGACTATTTTGCTGAAATCTTTGATAAATCTTCTATAATATCCAACATGTCCTATGAAATTTCTAACGTCATTTTGTTTCATAAGTGTTTGCAAAGTTAGAATGACTTCTATTTTTGTAGGATCAACTTGAATTACTGCTTGAGAGATATGATGGCCTAAAACAATTCCCTCTTGCATCATCATAAAACACTTCTCACTATTCATAGACAATTTTTTTTCTTTACATCTTTTCAACACTTTCTCCAAATTTGCTAATGCTTCTTCATAAGTAACTCCATAAGTGGTGAAGTCATCCATGTAGATCTTCATAGAATCATTAGAAATGTCAGCAAAAATACTGATCACTGCTCTTTGAAATGTTGCAGGTGCATTACACAGGCCAAAAGGTAAGACGGAGTAGGAAAAAGTGCCCTATGGACTGGTAAAAGTTGTTTTGTCTTGATCCTCAGGGACAATTCTAATTTGATTATACTTACTATATCCATCAAAAAAGGAGAAATACTTTTTACCAGACAATGAGTCTAGCACTTGGTCAACAAATGGCAATGGAAAGTGATCCTTTTTAGTTGCTGTGTTCAGCTCCTTGTAGTCTACACAAACTTTCCATTTTCCATCTTTTTTAGGAACAATCACTAATGGGGATACCTATTGACTGTCTGAAATAGGGTAGATAAAACCAACATCAAACAATTTTTGGAACTCTTTTTTAACTATTTCCCTGAGTGCTGGGTTTATCCTATTTTGAGGCTGCCTAACAGGTGAACAATCTTCCTTAATGTAGATCTTATGAGTACAGAGTTGAGGATCTATTCCCTTCATATCCCCATATTCCCATGCAAAAACTCTGTGTTGATTTTGCAGCATTGTGAGTAGGGCAATTTGTTGAGATTGAGACAGCTTATTATTGATGTTCAGACAGTGGTCTGGAGACACTTCTACTTGCTTGGTAAGATCATTCATGAAGGTTGCTGATAAAGGTGGTGTCTGTATTTCATGTGGAAGCAAATTGTGATAAACTACAAGAAATTTAGGTGGCAGAATCTCAGGATTCAGTTGCTGCAGGAAACACTGCTGAAGACAACTATCTGGAACAGATGGGCTACTTAGATCAGAATTGGACTGCAAAATGTGTAAAAGCAGGCCATCCTCACTTTGAAGCTGTGAAAACAAATTAGTTTGCAACATCATTAGCTGAGCCAATGAATTGACTTCTTTAGTTTCCTCTTCTAAATCTGGCCAAATTGGTTGAGACAAGTCTGACTGAGGCTGGGCAGGTGGGTATAAAGCTAATTTCTTTTTTGACTGACCATCAAAAATTGTCATGCCTCCTGAATGACATCCTATAAAAGCATTAGTTATGGTTAACCATGGTCTACCTAGGATGATAGGATATCCTCCCAAAGTTGCCTTAGTGGACAATATGGTGAAATTTATTAGGTATTCCCAAGACTCAAGGATGACAATGACATCTTCTACCACTCCATCAGGTGTTACTGTAGAACTATCAGCAAGCTGCAGGATGGTAGGTGTAGACCGAATGGTTAGGATATTCAAATACTTCATAGTATGCTTGGTCATTACATTCATGGCTGCACCAAGGTCAATTAAAACATTCTTTACTATCTGACCATTAATATTTATTTGTACCATAGGACTCCTAGGGTCAGTATATTTTGGAATGACTACCTTCCCTAACATAATATTTACCAACTGTCCTAGAACATAGATAGTTTGGGGATCCTTTTTCTTTCTTCCTGGTTTCTTTAAACAAACCTCCTTAATGGTTTTTCCATAAATTTGGACAACTTTAATGGCTTGAAAAAGAGGAATTTGAATGTGTACATTCTTCAGCTGATTCAAAATATCAAAGGTAAGCTCTTCCATAGAATTGAATGTAGTAATTTGCAATCTTTGAGGAAAAGACGGTTTGGCCTGATGCTGTAGGACAAGCTCCTTAGAGATAATATCTGATACAGGTATATGTTCTACAGGATCAATAGGTTGTTCAGAGGTAGAGTCTATAATCTCTGTAATTATAGGCAGCTGTGGAGCAGGGAAAGTGGTTCCAGACCTGAGATGGATATCATTAATATTTAGAGCATAAGCTGGATACTGATTGGCTTCTACAAAATACATAGGCTGTTGTTGCTATTGTTGCTTGTTATTAGGATTTGACAATGGTTGAGCAAGCATAGGCGTTTGTTTTGGAAGACCAATATTTGCTGCAAGTGCTGCAGGAGGTGGCATGAGGGCCGCAGGTTGTGGCTGTTGAAGCTACAGGGATCGTGGGGATTGGTTCTGCCATTGCTGAGAACCTCTCCATTGAGGATTTTGCTGCCAATTACCTTGGGGTGGAGTCCATTGTCCTTGTGGCTGCTTCTAACCTCCTTGAGGAGCTTTCCATTGAGGATTCTAATAGTTAGGCCAGTGTAGTTGAGAAGTATTCTAAGGTGGTGATAGGCCATATGTAGGTTGCCATTGGTTATTGTAATTAGAATAAGGATTACCAAAAGTCAAAGGGTCTTGAGGCATACCTTGTCTTTGAGCCCATAGTCGCCTTTGTGCAATGAAGAATACTTGGTCATCATCACCCTCTACTATTTTAAAATCAGTAGGTAATTGCTTAGCCTCTAGGTTGGCCACCATCTTACATCTGCAGTCACATTTCTTATGTCTGCAATGTGGACAAAACTCAACCAAGATTGCTTCAGCTTCCTCATGTTTCTTCTGAGCTTGCATAGTATCCAACTGTGTAGCCATGTTGTTTATGATATCCTACTTGAAATCAGATAGCAAATGTGTGATCTCCATCCGTGAAACTCCATTAGTAGAAGACTTTTCAACTGTGGCTTGATGACCTTTACCCTTCTTAACAATTGCTCGAGAGTAGTTGCGACATATATTTTTGATATCATCCCAAGGCATTTGGGTTATATCTCCTCCTCCCATCAGATCCAGGGCATCTATACAGGTGTTATTGATTCCCCTTAGAAAAAGTAGTTTCCAAGATTCTTCATTGAGAGTATGGTCTGAATTCTTTTTCAGGGAAAACAAGAATTTTGAGATAGTCTTCCAGGCTTTCATCCTCCTTTTGTTGAATTCTGAATATATCATCACCCTTACTACCACTCTTACAATATTTCTTGTATTTCTCAAGAAATTTTGTTTGCATAGCTACCCAACTATCAACAACACTCCTTCCCAAACTCATAAACCATCTAAGAGCTCCCTCCTTCAAAGTAGCATGAAACAACTTCAGCCTGTGAGCATCTGAAGTGTAATCATAGCTGCGACAGAGGATATCAAACTCAAACAAGAAAGTGTTTGGGTCCTCTGTAACTAGTCCATAGAACTTGGGAAGTAATGAAAAATAATATTTTTAAGGTTATCATTATCTTGCTGAGCAATGATGAGGAATTCAAAAGCAGGAGGTTGATTAGGTGGATTACGTGCCATATTTGCTTGATGGAGTATCAAAACAAATGGATTTTCTTGAGGTTCTTCATCAGCTGGGTCAAATGAAAATTCAGCAAGTAGGCTTTCAGCAAATGGATTGATATCTTGGTCTCCTCCTTCCTCAAATAGATTATAAGCTGGTGCAGAATTGTTATCAATGAATGGAAGGTTAGGGATGAATCTTCCCAGAGCGTCTCTTCTTCTATGCATGCAATAGAATTAACTATAAATTGAAGGAATTTGAAAATGCTTGAATAAACACACTAAACTACTGCTAACAATGACTATGACAGGTTCTTAGCTTGACACCATCCCCAGCAACGGCGCCAAAAATGGTTGATTCCATAAAGGATATAAAAGTCATGGAAAATCCTAACCTGGGAATTGGACATTCCAGCAGGTGACTAACATCTTCTTATGGTCATTCATTTACATTGTCAAACCAGGGAATGCATACTTGAAATGGAGCGGCACTGTATGTGCACTAAGAACCAGTTTCAATCACAATTTACCAGAAATAAATGCTTGGAAGGAATTCTACTTATGTTGCAGGAATGTAATGTAAAGTCTTCTTAACTTAGACATAACTTAATCAAAGCAGAAATCATGACAACTATTACTGAGAAACAAACTATGAATTGACCTTATGCTATAGGAACAAACACAGGGATGGATTCTCGATGCTGCAGGAACAATATAAAACTGAGTTTGTGCTAAAATATTCAATAATGAAATCTAACTTATAATCAATAGAAGATAAATAACTAACTACAGATACTCACTAATTGGGCCCCCTAGCAAGCATCAACCAGTTTATGCAAGAATTGAACTCAAAACTTCATCAGCTTTTATTCATAAACTTGGAATCATATACATTGATTGTTCTGCTTGTAAGAAAACTAACACAAAACACTATTTCTCATTATAATACTAACTTTTAACACACTTTGTTGCTCACTCACGTAGGAGGAACACTTATTTATATTAGAAAAACAACTAACTACCTAACTCTAATAGAGAAATACGTGGACATAAATGTATTATGAAACTGAGGAACAAACTTCTCATAAATGAAGGCATATCTGTTCAACACGATTCAAAGAGAATTTAGTATTCCACTCTTCCTAGATTAATGATAATTTAGATTTCCTCCCAACGACCCGATCAGAGAGTTTTTGCTGGAACAACTTCCTTGATGCCGAGCTGGAAATGGACTTTACTGCAGGGCCGAGATCTGCTACGCTTTGACTCGTTCATGCTTCCTTCAATAACCTGCGATGCACATGGCGACAGAAGTGAAAGAAAGCACGTGTGGAAAATAACACGATATACATTCATTGATCACATATTAAATCCATTTCATTATCCAAAAACCACATGCATTATATTAGTCATTCGGGAGGTCAAATAGGGTAATTAATACAGACACAGAGATGTTAAGCTGCAGGAATATAGGAATATGTTACTACAGGATACTACCCATTTTTAGACAAAAAGCTTTTAATCAAAGAGTTAAAACAACAATCAACAATAAATGTAAGGGTATTAAAAATACATCATAATATTCAAATTATGAGCATATTTCGAGCTCATCAGTCCCTGCAGGTACACCCTATTGCTCTCCAAACTGTCTGAGGACACGTTATAGCAGATACATCTCGATGATCAGCTGGCTCTGCACTGTCCTGCCAATCAAGTACCGATATTGTCTGCATAGGCTGAGATGGTCCACCTCATCGTCCCACTATTGGCAGTCTCTATATGGCCTCCAGATAAATGACACCATCGTATCTATCTGATGCCACCACCAACCGGTCTCACCCATCCGTGTCTGTTGTAGCGCATCAACATAGTAGTATGCATAAGGCATCCCCTTGGCCAACTGCGGTCTGAATCGGTAGACAAAATATCGCGATGTGCTCCCAGGCCCAAATCATCATCAGTTTGGTGCCACAAGATATACTCTCTGCTCTCTGGTAGATGACCTCGTGCAACTGGTGGTAGAGTGTGCCCAATAAACAAGGGCCCTAGGCATACACTGTCCTATCTCGTTTCATCCCAACCAAGATGTCTCCCCAGCCAATAGGGAACCCATGTCCACAACGGTCAGGAATCAATATCCCGCCAATAAGTGTCGCTAGGAATGCATCAAAACGAGCATAATGCTCCGCCATAAACTCCCAGTGAATCTCGTATCCCTGGATGCCAAGTCCTGCACCCTCATCTCGATAGTATGTTGTGAAGGTCTATTGGCCATGGCGAGGGTCATAGACGATCTGCTCTCCTCGAATCGACACACGTAGAATGCGGTACACATCCTTCAGTGTAATGGTCACCTCTCCTGTTGGTAGGTGGAAAAACATATCTCTGAATGCCAACGCTCACATAACATAGTCAACAGTCCTCTATTTTCCCGAATAGCGGGCATATAGGCGACAGAACAAACCCAGTGACATCAATTGTCGCCACTCCTGCGGGGTGAGTTGATTAGCAAACCAGAAGGTCGTCGGTCTGCTCTCTCGCATGTGTATCAGTGCAAGCTGTCTCTGCATAAAGCCAAACAATGTGTCAGTACATTCTAGACAACTATTAGTATCATCAAAAGCATTTCAAATTGGAAAAGTATCAAAATCAGCCCTAGTCAAAGCTAACGTCAAATGCATCACGTTGACTACAATTGCGTCGTAAAACAACGAATGCATCGTTTCGTACTTCAAATGCGTCGTGACATGTCAATTGCATCGTTTGGCTGTTCAAATGCATCACATCAGAACACTTGCGTCATGATATATGACATTTGCGTCGTTCCATTCAAATGTGTCGCTTAAACACGCTATTGCATCACAAAATGAGGATTGTGACATTCTAACTTTCAAATGTGGCTCAAAAAGTCGAATGCGTTGCAGTTTTTGGAAAATGCATTGCAAACCCTCGGCTTACCCTAAACTACCCTTGCACTTGCATCGTGACACATCAAATGCGTCGAACGCGAAGTCAAATGCGGCTTACGCACATGCATATGCATCGCGGTGCATTTGTTATTCGCCATAGAACCCTACTTTTGGCACGCAAAATGAAAAAATACAAAGGGGGTTAGGGATACATATCGCTGGCTCTGAGCCCTCTGCCCGCCTAAAGGTCCGCATGATCTCACCGCGATGCTCTGTCACTGAAATCACCATCCTCGCTGCAATCCTTTTCGCTTTGAGCTCTCAAAATTTGCAAAGTGAATAGTGGAAACGAATTGACTTTTACCCCTTTGTCAACCTATTTATAAAGTCAAAATGACATTTGTCAACTCGGTTATTACTAGAGGCTCATTTGACCAATTTTGACCACCCCGTTGGCTATTTTAAATATGTCAGAATCTGAAACTGTCTGCGCCATCATTTTTCTGGTCATCAAATTGACTTATCGAGACTCTTTCCAAATTTTTCTGCCTTCGACCCAAAATTTGAAAATTTTCTCGAGGGGGTATTGATACTCTATACCTTCACTGGGGCATGGCTTTGACTTATTTTCTTTGTCACAATGTGACATGCTACATTATGACAAAGAGGGGCAAAATGTAGACACTTAAAAATGACCTAGGCCTGCAAGCTCTATTTTTACCACTTTCGTCCTAGCATAATTATGACATTTAATTATGTCCTTGGTCCACATTCGACTATTGATTAAATAATTCATAATTATTTAATTAATTCATGTCCTTTTATTCTTCATGATTATTAAATAAATAAATTTTATTTATTTATTAAATACGTCATTAATTGTCTGTTTTCCCCTAATTAAATAAATTTCTTAATTTATTTAATTACCTTTCTTCATTTATTTCTTCCTGATTATTAAATAAATAAATTTTATTTATTCATTTAATATGTCACTAATTCTCATAATTAAATGAATTTATTAATTTATTTAATTATTAATCATATATTCTAAATTAAATAATTATCTTTAATTATTTAATTGCCAAATTTAACATTTCTCTCATTTTAAATAAATAAATTATTTAAAATGATTTCACATTCTTAACTATCAGTTCATTTTAGTAAATAATCTGAAAATTGATTATTTATTATCTCACAAAATCCATATTTTGAATTAATTTAATTCAAAATGGTAATATTCCTCCAAAAATCAAATAATCGGGCATATTCTTGATTTTTCAAATCTGATCTTCAGTCCAACTCTTATCTTTTTAATTTTCAAAAATCTTTATTTTTGAATTAATTATTTCACTTATTCTCCACCGCCGATTCGATCTTCTTAGATGACATCTCGACCACTCGTTTAAGGATTTTTCTCTAACCCTGATTAGGGATGGTTAGATTTAATCTTGTCCTCTGATTTTAGGTCTCTGTCGAAAGTCGATTTCCGCCATCCATTCAAAATTACATTTTCTATAAAATGTTATTTTGCTCTCATTTTTAGATTACACACTTACACACTTAGACATTTTACAGAAATTGCAGCATTTATTGTCATATTCCATTAAGTCTTGACATATTTAGGCATAGGCATTTTAATCATTCTTGTCATAGGCATTTAGATTCAAATCCTTGAAAGCTTGTGTAGGACTTTCTCAAAGATTGCTCGCACATTCAGTCTGAGGGCAACACGACAATCAACAAGTTAGAAGGTGCTACAAAGATGAATCATGGAAGCTTCAACAATTATCTGGTATACTTGTTTCATTTATTTTAGTTTCCATTGTACTTTGTAGTTCTTTAGGTTTCTTAGTCTTTGTTGATTTGCTAACCTCTAATCTAACCTAAAAATAACCCTTAGTTACACAAATATTTTGATTAATTAGAGACCAATTTTCAAAAAGATCATGTGATTTTGTGTATCCATTGATTGATACACCAATAATCCATTCGTATTAACATAACATCCTCCTCTACCCTTTGGATCAAATGTGCCTTAGAAAAATTTATATCCTTAATGACCCAGCTCACCCTTTTTTACCTCAACTTGGCATAATGTAAGACCAAGGTAAGGCGAGTTGGGCATTGGGTTGGGTCACGAGGATACCCTAAACAAAAAAAAGAATACCCTTTTCTTTGTCAAGGTAACTCCACATTCATCCAATGTCCCTCTTCTCCTAAGACCTTTTTTTGGTCAAGGTAACTCCACATTCATCTAATGACCTACTATTTTTTTTGAATTTGTTTATTATTTATTCAAATTGCTTACATGCGTATATCTTCATTCTCTCTCCATCTCTTTATTTTTTTGGTCATTCATTATTTATTTATTTATTTCTATGTTATTTTTTCTATATTTTTATTTCAACTTTAATTATTCTTTTTTGATATTTTTATAGTTTTTGTCCACTTTTGACTTTCTTTCACAACCTTTCCTTTGTTGTCTTACCATGTCCCTAACTCTTTCTCTCTATTTTTATTTTTTTTTACTTTTTATCTTTCACTTCTCATTCTATCTATTTTATATCTAGATCTATTTTCTTATTATCTTTCCTTGCATCTAATTTGTCAAGCCCATTCCTTCCCTTCACGTTTTCTCTTTTTCTCTTTCTCCTTCAATTTCTAATACATAACATGTTTTCAATCATTTGACAATGCTAGAGACATATATAGTAAATCTTATCTATGTTAAAATTGAATTAAAAAACCAACCTCCATACCCTCATTCTCTCTCCTATGAAGTAATAGAAGTCGGGTTCATCCCAGAGCTCACACAAATAGCGGAGAAGGTTTAAGTTGTGGGTATGCTCCCCATGGACTTGAATTTGACTTTGAGGTTTGAGTTTACCCAATACATGTGGCTTGCAGAATGTTGCATACATCCCAAGGGGATTAGTCTCCCCCTAGCATGATGCCCCTTGTAGACCCCAACTTGGAAAAATGTAAGACCAAGGTAAGACAGGTTGGGTGTTGGGCTAAGTCGTAGGGATACTCCTGAGTAAAAAAATAGAAGAAATAAAAGTTGATACCTTTTTATCTTTTTTGAAAGAGGTTTGGATTGGAATATTTTGATTAATTGGAGTCCATTTACAAAAAAAATATAATGTAATTTTAGTGTACCTGTTGATTGATACACCAACAATCCATTCATATTAAGTAATATAACATCCTTTTCATCTGCCCTTTGGATCAAAAGTGTCTTAGAATTTTTTTTATCCATGCAACCCAACTCATCCCTTTTTCGACCCCAGCTTGGTAGAATGTAAGACCAAGGTAAGGCGGGCTGGGTGTTGGGCTAGGTCGCAAGGATACCTCTAAGTCAACTAAAAAAAGAAGAAATAGAAGTTCATGCCCTTTTATCATCTTTGAAAGAGGTTTGGATTGAAATATTTTGATTAATTAGAAGTCAATTTACAAAAAAATAATGTGATTTTAGTGTATATGTTGATTGATACACCAACAATCCATTCATATTAAGCAACATAGCATACTTCTCCTCTGCCTTTTGTATCAAAGGTGTTTTAGAAGAATTTCTATCTTTGTGACCCAACTCATCCCTTTCTGACCCCAACTTGGCAGAATGTAAGACCAAGGTAAGGCGAGTTGGGAGTTGGGTTGGGTTGTACGGATACCGTTGAGTGAACAAAAAAAAAAATAGTTCATGTTTTTTATTGTCTTTGGAAAAGGGATTGCATTGGAATATTTTGATTAATTGGAGGTCAATTTATAAAAAAAATCATAATGTGATTTTAGTGTATTTGTTGATTGATACACCAACAATCCATTCGTATTAAGCAACATAGCATACTACTTCTCTACCCTTTGGATCAAAGGTGCTTTAAAAGATTCTATTTTTGTGACTCAGTTCACTCCATTTCAACCCCAACTTGGTAGAATGTAAGACCAAGGTAAGGCGGGTTGGGCATTGGGTTAGGTCACGAGGATACCCTCAACAAAAAAATGAGAGAGAAGTCCATACTTTTTATCTTTTTTGAAAGAGGTTTGAATTGGAATATTTTGATTAATTAGAGATCAAATTTCAAAAAAATCATGTGATTTTAGTGTACCTGTTGATTGATACATCAACAACCCATTCGTATTAACATAGCATCCTCCTCTACCCTTTAGATCAAATGTGTCTTATAAAACTTTATATTCATATGACCCAACTCACCCCTTTCTAACCTCAACTTGGCATAATGTAAGACCAAGGTAAGGCGAGTGACGAGGATGCCCTCAACAAAAAAAGAATACCCTCTTCTTGGCCAAGGTAACTCCACATTCATCCAATGTCCCTCTTTTCCTAAGACCTTTTTTTGGTCGAGGTAACTCCACATTCATCCAATGGCCTTCTTCTACTAAGTTTTTCTGAATTTGTTTATTATTTATTCAAATTGATTACATGAGTATATATTCATTCTCTCTCTCTCTCTATCTATGTTTTGTGGTAATTCATTATTTATTTATTCATCTCCATGCTATTTTTTCTATATTTTTATTTCTTCAATTTTAATTATTCTCTTTTGATATTTTTTATAATTTTTGTCCATTTTTTATCTTTTGACTTTCTCTCACAACCTTTCCTTTGTTGTCTCACCATGTCCCTAACTCTTTCTCTCTATTTTTTTAATTTTTCGTTTTTACTCTTTATCTTTCACTTCTCATTCTATCTATTTTATATCTAGATCTATTTTCCTATTATCTTTTATTGCATCTAATTTTTCAAGGCCATTCCTTCCCTTCATGTTTTCTCTTTTTCTCTTTCTCCTTCAATTTTTAATACATAACATGTTTTCGATCGTTTGACAATGCTAGAGACATATATAGTAATTGTCTTATCTATGCTAAAATTGAATAAAAAACCAACCTCCATACCCTCATTCTCTCTCCTATGAAGGAATAGAAGTCAGGTTCACCCTAGAGCTCACACAAATAGCAAAGGAGGCTTAAGTCATGGGTATGCCCCCCATGGTCTTGAATTTCACTTTGAGGTTTGAATTTACCTAATGCATGTGGCTTACATAATGTTGCATACATCCCAAGGGGATTAGTCTTGCCCTAACATAACACCCCTTTTTTACCCCAACTTGGCAAAATGTAATACCAAGGTAAGGCGGGTTGGGTGTTGGGCTGGGTTGCAGGGATACTCCTAAGTAAAAAAAAGAAGAAATAAAAGTTGATACTTTTTTATCTTTTTTGAAAGAGGTTTAATAATAATAATATTTTATAGTCCACGATACCTGGCAATCTGTTTTTGGGTCTACAGACGGCCTACAGCAATATGGGACTCCTCGTACTCCCAATATTGAGGGAGGCACCTAACTCGTGCTCCACAATACGAGGTGTACATACCTTACCCCCTGCAGGATTTGAACTTGTGACCTCTCTTTCAAGAGTACAAGTTCTCCACCATTAGGCCAACTCAGGCTGTACACCATTAGGCCAACTCAGGCTGTATTGGAATATTTTAATTAATTGAAGTCCATTTACAAAAAATAATAATATAATTTTAGCACGTACCTGTTGATTGAAACATCAACAATCCATTCGTATTAAGTAATATAACATCCTTTTCATATGCCCTTTGGATCAGAGGTGTCTTAGAAGAATTTATATCCTTGTGACCTAGCTCATCCCTTTTCGACACCAACTTGACAGAATGTAAGACCAAGGTAAGGTGGGTTGGGTGTTGGGCTAGATCACAAGGATACCTTTGAGTAAAAAAAATAAAAATAAAAAATTTCATGCCTTTTTTATGGTCTTTGAAAAAGGTTTGGATTGAAATATTTTGATTAATTTGAGACTAATTTACAAAAAAATCACATGATATTTTAGTGCACATGTTGATTGATACACCAACAATCCATTCGTATTAAACAACATAACATACTTCTCCTCCGCCTTTTGGATCAAAAGGTGTTTTAGAAGAATTTATATCTTTGTGACCCAACTCATCCCTTTCTGACCCCAACTTGGAAGAATGCAAGACCAAGGTAAGGGGAGTTGGGCATTGGGTTGGGTTGTAGGGATACCCTTTAGTCAACAAAAAAAGAAATAGAAGTTCATCTCCTTTTATTGTCTTTGGAAAGGGTTTGAATTGGAATATTTTGATTAATTGAATACCAATTTATAAAAAAAAGAGAGAAGTCCATACTTTTTATCTTTTTTAAAAGACGTTTGAATTAGAATATTTTGATTAATTAGAGACCAATTTTCAAAAAAATCATGTGATTTTAGTGTACCTATTGATTGATACACCTACAATCCATTTGTGTTAACATAGCATCCTCATCTATCATTTGGACCAAATGTGCCTTAGAAAAAATTATATCCTTATGACCTAGATCACCCCTTTCTAACCCCAACTTGGCATAATGTAAGACCAAGGTAAGGTAGGTTGGGCATTGGGTTGGGTCACAAGGATACCCTCAACAAATAAAAAAGAATACCCTCTTCTTGGTCAAGGAAACTCCACATTCATCTGATTTCTCTCTTCTCCTAAGACCCTTTTTTAGTTGAGATAACTCCACATTCATCCAATGGCCTTCTTCTACTAAGTTTTTCTGAACTTGTTTATTATTTATTCAAATTGCTTACGTGAGTATATTTTCATTCTCTCTCTCTATGTTTTTTGGTCATTCATTATTCATCTCTATGTTATTCTTTCTATATTTTTATTTCAACTTTAATTATTCTTTTTTGATATTTTAATAATTTGTGTCCACTTTTTATCTTTTGGCTTTCTTTCACAACCTTTCCTTTGTTGTCTCACCATGTTCCTAACTCTTTCTCTCTATTTTTTTTCTTCCTTTTTTACTCTATATTTCACTTCTCATTCTATCTATTTATATCTAGATCTATTTTCCTATTATCTTTTCTTGCATTTAATTTGTCAAGCCCATTCCTTCCCTTCATGTTTTCTCTCTTTCTCTTACTCCAATTTTCAATACATGTCATGTTTTCAATCATTTGACAATGCTAGAGACATATATTGTAATTGTCTTATGTATGCTAAAATTGAATTAAAAAACCAACCTCCATACCTTCATTCTCTCTCCTAAGAAGGAATAGAAGTTGGGTTCATCCTAGAGCTCACACAAATATGGGAGGGGGCTTAAGTCATGGGTATGCTCCCCATGGTCTTGAGTTTGACTTTGAGGTCCGAGCTTACATGTTACACGTGGCTTGCAGGATGTTGCATACATCCCAAATGGATTATTCTCGCCCTAGTATGACACCTCTTCTCAACCTCAACTTGACAAAATGTAAGACCAAGATAAGACAAGTTGGGTGTTGGGCTAGGTCGTAGGGATACCCCCGAGTTAACAAAATATAAATAGAAGTTCAGAATTTTTTATTCTCTTTGAAAGGAGTTTGGATTATAATAATTTAATGTATTTATCGATTAATACACCAACAATCCATTCATATTAATATAGCATCCTCCTCTGCCCTTTAGATCAAGTGTGTCTTAGAAGAATTTATATCCATATAACCCAAATCACCCCTTTTTGACCCCACTTAACAAAATGTAAGATGAAGGTAAGATAGGTTGGGCATTGGGCTGGATCATAGGGATACACCCGAGTCAACCAAAAAAGAAGATAAAATAGAATTTCATACCTTTTTATTATTTTTGAAAGAGGGTTGGATTGAAATATTTTGAAGGCCAATTTATTAAAAAATCATAATGTGATTTTAGTGTACCTATTGATTGATACACTAATAATCCATTCATATTAACATATCATCCTTCTCCTCCTCCCTTTGGATCAAAAGTGTCTTAGAAGAATTTTTATCCCTGTGACATAGCTCATCCTTTTTCAACCCCAAATTTGTAGAATGTAAGACCAAGGGAAGGTGGGTTGGGTGTTGGGCTAGTTTGTAGGAACTACTGGATTTGAAACCATTTTCCGATGGGCGTTCGTCGGTTGTTCGACAAATCTTTGTCGGAAGAGCGACGTAATGGCAAAAATCTTTTCGTCGCTGTTTTTTCGTCGAAAGACCGACGACAAATTAAACGTCGAAATAATGACAAAGAATCGTCAGTCGACGACATCGTGAAATACCTCAGGATTTCATCAGAATATCGACGAAAACTTTGTTTATACACCGACGAATTACACCAGAAGTTCGTTGCCAGTTCGATGAAATGGGCAAGCAGTAGCGTCAAAACAACAGAAGGCGTTCGTCGAAATTGCGACGAAATAGGAAAGTAGTAGTGTCGAAACAACACCAAAAGTTCGTCGAATGTGCGACGAAATAGGCAAGTAGTAGCGTCAAAATAACACCAAGAGTTCATCGACTTTGCGACAAAATTAGCAAGGAGTAGCATCAGAAGAACACCAAAAGTTCGTCGAAAGTGCGACGAAATGGGTAGGGAGTAGCCTGGTAGCAATGCTGAAAGATCGTTGGAAGGGCGAAGAAATGGGCAGGGAGTTAATAAGAAATCATCGTCGCAGCTATAGCAACTTCGTCGAGCCTTTCTGTTGATTCGTCGGTGGCTGTCGTCGAAATTGCGACGAAGAAGCAATTTAAAAAAAAAAAAATATTCGTGGAAATGTACCATTGCGGAGACTAACGACTGATCATACATACAGACTGCATATTCATTTGATGCTTCAAACGATGCATTTCTTATATTGAAAAGTGCATTACCTTATTGAGCTTCTCTTTGTTTTAAGTATAGTTTAATATTCTCTAATTAACAAGGCCAACCACGTGACGGTGGAAGCTCATTTGGCCCCTCCCCCCCTCACATCACTCTCAATTCCC
>VDFB02323700.1:0-43595 GCA_007258455.2 Sequoia sempervirens | reverse complement strand
TAATAGTAAGCAATAAGCCATGGTCTCATGGTTTTTTTTTCGCGAAAATTAGCTCAATTTTATTCACGTTTTTTTGCAGATTTTAAACACGTTTTTTTGGAAATTTTGAAGTTTGAAACGGAAAAAAATCATTGACCAAAAAGTCAATGATTTTTTCAAAAAATCGGGAAAAAATGTCCTAAACTGTACAGCTTTTTTAAAAATCCGATTAATCGGATTTTTTGCAGATTTATGCTTCTATATCACATACCTTCCTTGGCCCGGTGGTGTCTTTCCTTTTTCTTTTCAGCCTTCTCCTTTCCATGGACAGGTCCTTCCACTCCCTATCCAGAATCATGGGGGGATGCTCATACTTTTTGTTCTTCTCTAAATGTGACCTATTTTGGTCCCTCGCATACTTTAGATAGGTACCAGCTTTCTTAAGGACCTTGGTTCGGTTGAATGGTTCGGTTGATTAATTGGAAGCAAATTTACAAAAAATTCATAATGTGATTTTAGTGTATTTGTTGATTAATACACCAACAATCCATCCATATTAAGTAGCATAGCATACTTCTCCTCAACCCTTGGATCAAAAGTTCCTTAAGAGAATTTTTATCCTTGCGACCTATCTCACTCCTTTTCGACCCCAACTTGGCAGAATGTAAGACCAAGATAAGGTGGGTTGGACATTGGGTTGAGTTGCAGAGATACCCCTGAGTCAACAAAAAAATAAGTTCATACCTTTTAATCATCTTTGAAAGGGGTTTAGATTGAAATATTTTGATTAATTGAAGGCCAATTTATAAAAAAATCATAATGTGATTTTAGTGTATCTATTGATTGATACACCAACAATCTATTTGTATTAACATATCATATTTCTCCTCTCTCCTTGTATCAAAAGTGTCTTAAATAAAGTTTTATCTTTGTGACCTAGCTCACCCATTTCTGACCCCAACTTGGCAAAACGTAAGACCAAGGTAAGGTGGGTTGGGCATTGGGATGGGTCATAGGGATATCCTTGAGTTAATAAAAAAAGTAGAGAGAGAAGTCCATACATTTTTAATATCTTTGAAATGGGTTTATATTGGAATATTTTGATTAATTGGAGACCAATTTACAAAAAAATCATAATGTGATTTTAGTGTACTTGTTGGTTGGTACACCAATAATCCATTCGTAGTAACATATCATCCTCCTTTGCCCTTTGGATCAAATGTGCCTTAGAAAAATTTATATCCCTGTGAACTAGTTCATCCCTTTCCGACCCCAACTTGGTAGAATGTAAGACCAAGGTAAGGCGGGTTGGGTTGCAGGGATACCTTTGAGTCAACAAAAAAGAAGAAATAGAAGTTCATACCTTTTTATTGTCTTTGAAAATGGTATGTATTAGAATATTTTAATTAATTAGAGACCAATTTACAAAAAAGTCATAATGTGATTTTAGTGTAGCTATTGATTGATACACCAACAATTCATTTGCATTAAGTAACATGGCATCGTTCTCCTTTTCTCTTTGGATCAAATGTACTTTACATATTTTCTATCTCTGTGATCCAACTCACCCCTTTCTAGCCCCAATTTGGTAGATGTAAGGGCCAATTTACAAAAAAATCAGTGTGATTTTAGTGCACTTGTTGATTGATACACCGACAATCCATTCATATTAAGTAACATAACATATTTCTCCTCCACCCTTTGGATCAAAGGTGCCTTAAAATAATTTATATCCTTGTAACCTAGCTCACCCCTTTCCGACTCCAACTTGACAAAATGTAAGACCAAGGTAAGGTGGGTTGGGCATTGGGTCGAGTCACGGGGATACCCCTGAGTCAACAAAAAAAAGAAGAGAGAGAAGTCCATACTTTTTTATTATCTTTGAAAGGGGTTTGGATTAGAATATTTTGATTAACAAGAGGCCAATTTACAAAAAAATCATAATGTGATTTTAATATACTTCTTGATTGATACACTAACAATTCATTCGTATTAACATAACATCCTCCTTTTCCCTTTGAATCAAATGTTCTTTAATTTTTTTTTATCCCTGTGACCCAACTCCTCCCTTTCCGACCCCAACTTGGCAGAATGTAAGACGAAAATAAGGCAGGTTGGGCGTTGGGTTAGGTGGCAGGGATACCCTTGAGTCAACAAAAAAAGAAGAAGAAAGAAAAATTCATACTGTTTTATCATCTTTGAGACAGGTTTGGATTGAAATATTTTGATTAATTAGAGACCAATTTACAAAAAAAAATCATAATGTGATTTTAGTGTACCTATTGATTAATAAACCAACAATTCATTCGTATTAAGTAACATAGTAGTCTTCTCTTTTTCCCTTTGGATCAAAGGTGCCTTAAAAGAATTTCTATCATTGTGACCCAACTCGCCCCTTTCCAACCCCAACTTGGAAAAATGTAAGACCAAGGTAAGGCGAGTTGGACATTGGGAAAGGTCACAAGGATACAAAAATGAAAAGAAATAGAAAGTCCATAATTTTTTATTATCTTTGAAAGGGGTTTGGATTGAAATATTTTGATTAATTGGAAGCCAATTTACAGAAAAATATAATGTGATTTTAGTGTACATGTTGATTCATACACCAACAATCCATTCATATTAAGTAACATAGCAATCCTCCTTCGCCTTTAGAAAAATTTATGTCTTTGTGATCCAACTCACCCCTTTTGGACCCCAACTTGACATAATGTAAGACCAAGGTAAGTTGGGTTGTACACTAGGCTGGGTCGTAGGGATACCCTTGAGTCAACAAAAAAAAAGAAAGAAATGTTCATACCTTTTTATCATCTTTGAAAGGGGTTTGGATTGAAATATTTTGATTAATTGGAGACCAATTTACAAAAAAATCATAATATAATTTTAGTGTACCTATTGATTTATACACCAACAATCCATTTGTATTAAGTAACATAGCATTCTTCTCCTTTGCCCTTAGATCAAAGGTGTCTTAGACAAATTTCTATCCTCCTTCATGACATTTACATAACACTATTACAAAGGGGAATATAGGTGTATTATAGAATCAACTCAAATCTAAAGAGGGATGAAAAAGAATTAATTGAAATTTGTAAAATCAAGGAATTCTTTGTCATAGGATTGAAATCTAGAAACCATGGCTTCACCAATAAAAAATATCTTTATTTTTCTTTTCCCATATAGATCTTTCTATTTTTTATTTGTTATCTATTTTTCTCATCTTCTCAATTATCTCTTTTTGTCTATCTACCTTCCTTTCCCATTTCTATATTTTCACATTTTTTATATTTTTTCTTAGTTTTCTTTCTCTTTATTCTCTCTTTGGCTTGCTTGCTCACCCAATCTCTTTGTTTTATTCTCTCCATCTATCTTTTATCTTTCTCTTTTCTCATTTCTTTTCCAAATTTTTCCTTTTATCTTTGATTGTAGATTTTTCATTCTCTCCCTCCCTCTATTTATCACATTTTTTCTCTTTTTGTTGATCTGTTTTTCTATAACTTTTTGCGTGTTGGCTAAGGTTGATTGAGCATCTCTTGTAGGTCACGTAATTTTCATTTACTTGTTCACATGGGGTGTAAGTAGAGAGATTGATGTTTTAGACATATTCACAGAGACTATGTATTTGTAGTGTAATCTTTATTAATGAGATAATACATTATGTGGATAGTTTTGAAGGCTTGGTTTTTCCCTTGTGCAGATTTTCTATAATATATCTTGTGTCATCTTATTCAAGTATGTTTGTTTATTCTTTTGTATATTTTTCATTCATGAAGTTTTGTGGAAATAGTTGTATATTGATGCAAACTTTTCTTCCTTTGGTATCAAAGCTTAGTTGTTAGGTTGTGGGCAGGGATAACCTTAATATTGTTAACACTTGGAAGGAGTAGATTTTTGTGCACAATTAATTCCATGGATTTGTAAGAAAATAATAAAGGAATTTTAAAAATAATTCTATATGGATTTTTGAAAATAATTTTGTACGGTTGCAATTTTTTTGAATAATATTATATTTGGTGATAAAAAATTTCAAACTATGCCTTTTCTAGCTGAAGGCTTTTGGGGATCAGACCTTGGCCCGATGACCAACCAAATAGACAGTTACAACCAACATGTGGAGACTAATGCATTGCTCATTGAGACGGTGAACAAAAATTATTCATAAGGCCACCAAACAAGTTATTGAGGAACAATGCTAACAAAACACATGGTTTATCAAGATTTTCTTAGTAGGAGACATGAAAAATAAAAAAAAGCTATTAAGGCTTCCCTTGCGGGCTTGAATAAGTTAAATTCTACATATGTAAATCCAAATGTAAGGGAGTTCAAGAGTTGGGCACCATGACTTATTAAGCCATAGAGCAAAAAAGACACATATTTGCACGGGGTCAAATGATTAGAATGAACTCAGAAAAGGGAGGTCAAGCTGATTTCTAAGGGAAATTAATGACATGCTACACAAACTTCTTTATGCCCTAAATACTAGAAATTGGTCATTGTGCCCAAGACATCTAACCCTCTAGATGTTGAAACTTTTAGTATTTACCTTGGAGTCTTAGACCAAATCAAATATTTATAATTCAAAGGATCATTTTGCTATAGTTCCTATTAGTAGTTTAATTTGTCCATTTTATGACAACTCAAACCGAATTGTATATATGGTTGAATTGTTATTGAAATTATATGGGGAAGCTCCATATGATTTAAAACTCAGAACTATAAACATAATTTACATGTATACATAATGTATAAGATTGTATGTATGGTGGAATTGTTATTGAAATTTTACGGAGAAGCTCTCTAAGATCGAAAAACTCAAAACCATAAACATAATTTATGTGTATACATAATGTAAACAATTTGAATGGAGATTTCCATTATATATAAATATCTAATTGAATATGTATTTGCTTTGGTGCTAGTATTAGACTATCAATAGTCAAGACTTGCAATAATATTTTCACTTTTAAAGAAGGGAAATTTAACATACACTATTGATAATCTTAGCTTCCTACAGACTAAAATAAAAATATGTATTTGGTTTTAAACAAAGATTTAAATGAAAAATTAGAAATAGATTAGTAATGGTTAAAGTAGGGATTTTGACTTATGAATAATTATGGACTCTAGATGTAGAAACATTTACCCTGCACATAAAATACTTGGACTCAACCATTGTGTTGGAATATTACATCTTAATATATTATATATTAATATATTAAGAATTAAGTGAGGGCTTATTTTATGATAAAAGGTGCATAGATAATTATCGGGTTGTTAAAAAAGAATAGGCTTATTAAACATAGTACAAGCAAATTTTAAATCCTCTTAGATTTTTTTTTTGCATGTGACCAGTGATGGTGGGACACGCCCTTTAGTACCACAGGGACGAGGGGAGGCTAGACCTCATGACCTCTTTCTTTCAATGTGATTCTTTAGCCAATTGAGCTAGGGCCCTCGCCCCTAAATCATCTCAGATTCATCATAATATATAATATATAATATTATTTTGTGTGTATCATGGTGTAATCTCAATTTTACGCTTTTTCCATTTTTCAAGTTGTTATTAGAGGGAGAAAATTTGGAAGATAAATATGTGTAGAAGAAATTTAGGTGGTTGCATGGGTGAAGTTAACATGAGATAATACGAACTTTGAGGGTTCTTAATATTTTTTCAAACGTTTCTTGTGCATTTTATGCCTCCAATAGGCAATTTTGTGAAATTTGTATTTTCATCATGAGAACATGTAAAAAGGTCATGTCTTAGGTCATTTCAAATGTAATTGAGTCTTTAATAGGTCTCTAGGAGGTCAATTGAGTAAATTTGCAAAAAATGCCATTTTGTTGCAAAAGATGCAAAAGTGCAAAATTGCAAGAAATTGCAAAATTACAAGAAGATGAAGAGTCATTTGTGAAAAAGGAAAGGATTGGTTGGTTGAAGTTGAAGGGGCAATTATCATAATTGTTGGAAACGACTTTAAAAAGGATTGTAAGGGCGAGAAAAGGAGGTATCTTGTATCTTGTAACCATTTTTGAGAATAAAAGTACTCTGTTTGCAAATACAATGTTTCTTTCTGTTGATTATCAGTTTTGTACATCCTATACAGTGGAATTAGGCCCTAATCTTTATTTTTTTAGGTAGAATACTGAATTAGATTTCATTCAAGTCCATTTTGGGGGGATTATATTGAGTATAACATCTATTTGAGCCTCTTTTTTGTAATTCGGTCTGAAACTCTGAAAATAGGGGTTTTGAGAGTCTAAAGTGAGTTTTTATGCCATTCCACTGATTTAGGCTTGGTCAATTGATGGAATGGGTTAGGGTAGGTTAGTTTTTGTTTTTTTCATGATTGCAAGTGCAGGGGAAGTCAAAATTCAAGGATATGGTTGATGCCCTCTCAGAATTGTCTGAGTTTTCCATGAAATTTGATGACTCCAAGTTAGAATACATTGAAGAAGCATTCAAGAAGGTTGGAGAATGGTTCCTAAAGTTTTTGTAGACTTATTCCAACATGATTGAAGTAGTGGCAAATTGTTTTGAGGATTAGAAAGCATAGATCTAATAAACCCTTGTTTCATCTAGTCTAAAATGGCATAAAGGGAGGGTTCGTGTTTTGTGACCTTTGAAAGGGCTTAAGATATCAAAAGCCTATGGATTCAAAAGTTTTATGATCTAATTCAATTCTTTCCAAGGTTATTTGAGGGTTTGGAGTTGTTTTGTTTATACTTGCTTTACAAATTTGACCTAATTTGGTACAATTTGTTGTAGATAGTCAGTTTTCTAATGTTTTCTTCAAAACAACAATATCTAATGTTGAAGTACGTTAAAATGTGAAATAATGGGTCCCTAAAATGGTTTTTGGTTTGTGGAGATTCAAAGTGTTTTAAGAAATATATCCACTTTAGTCAAGTTGGACTACTACTAGGAAATTGGTCTTTGTGTGCAAGAAATGGAGAAACTGATGAGTCTGAGTTATAAATGTGTGTTAGTGGTTTGAACCTATCAAAATGGCGATGTAGAAGGTGTATTTGGGTCTGACCATAGTTTAGAAGCTTGATTTGATAATTTGGCGCCTTGTAGCAATGTGGAGTCAAGTTGCAAAGATGTGGATTTTGTTGAAAGTTTAAGTAGTGTTAATTGATCTTCTCAAGTTTTTTGTTTTGGGTTTTAAGACTCCTTGAAGGTTGTAGATGCTCTGCATCAGGTTGTTTGTCTGTATTTTTTTTAGCTACGAATATTAAAGCCATGTGAAAGGAATTTTAAGGATTTCATGAACTTCTCTTTCCAAATTTTATGCCGAAGAGTGTCACCCATGAATATCTATTGTCTTTGACGGTAAAGACTATTATTCTAGGAAACAATAATTGCCAATATGTTGCACATGGAAATGCCAAAATGGAGAATATAATGTGCTATTTTCCTATTTGTGAATGATAATAAATTGGATTGCATCAAAGTGAAAATAACTTCATTGACAATAGTATTGAAGTTTAGATTGCAGATTTATATATTACATAATAGGCTTTCTTGATGGTCGTGCCTTCTTAAACTAGAGTGCCTGTAATTTGATATATTCAAATCTTTGTGGATTTTATTCCCACATGTATAAAGCACATATTCATTCCAAAAGCACTACAAATATAAATTCAATTTGTTGCATTAAAACATTAAACCAATTGGTTTGCAACTAAGCGGTGGGTTTGCAACTTCCGTGAAACATACCTTACTTTGAAGTGGACAAAAAGAAATCAATCACCTATAGACTAAGAACATGGTTTGTAAGGTAAGAGAATTGGCTATGCCAACTTCAATAGCCTTCTATTACTATACCTAACACAATTTACTGAGATTCAAATGAGACATTAAATATATAAAGATAACAAGTCAACAAAGGAGGCTAGAGGACAAAAGAGGTTGAAAGTTTTTGAAATATTGATGTAGCTTTTCACTTGGAGATTGTAGATTGTTTTAGAAGCACCAACGTATTTGTATCTATTCATGGAGCAAGGGGGCTTGGAAATTGCATTGTATTTGTAGACGGTTGATTATGTCTTGATCCATAAACTTGGTGATTTGTATCAATGGATGGTTGATTATGTTGAATGATAGATTGAGAGGTGTGTATGTGGTTAGTTGAGTATGGCTTGATTCACATAAGAAGAAGTGTTGTTGCTATGGATAATTGAGTGTGTCTTAATTCACACATAGAGTGGTATTTTTGTAGATACTTGAGTATTTCTTGATTCATAAGAGGAGAGGTGCACTTTTGAATAGTTGAGTATTTTTTGACTCAAGGGTATTGTTGGATGGTCAGGGAATCCACTAATGCAATCAATTTGTTGCATATTGAGTGAGGGGGATATTTAGTGGAGGTGTTTCATCAAATTTCTAGATGGGCTGCTATGTTCAGTCTATGTAGTGTTCCATCTTTGGTTTAGATTAATGTAATAAGGGGGTGAATATTGGAATATTATATCTTTGAAATATTATAGCTTAGTATAGGATATAGGTTAGACGATAAATATAAATTGACAATTTAGTATGTTAATGTTAATTTACAAATAAATAATAAGCTAGTAAACAAATTAATGTTAGTAGTTATGATCGGGGGCATCCAGAAGCATTGAGAAAATTTAGGCAGTTAACAGTGGAGTTGCAGAGTACCGGATTATGGAATTTGATTGTTAGAGGTTGTGGATTAAAGGGTTTGTTGTAGAGTATTTCTAGTGTTTCCACATTAAGTTTTAGAGATCCGCATGAAGGATCGATCGAGTTGTGAAGATCTGTGTGCTAACAGTTGTTTAGTTGTTCTAGCTGATGTTCCTCAGGGAAGATGATGTGATTCCAGTAAGTGGAGTTGTTGCAAAAATTTCTGTGGTGATTCGTGAGGCTCATGGATGTTTCCAAGTCGTGTGTTGTTGGTCCACATTGATCTATGTGCCCGCGATTGGTGATTTTCTTTTGAGAGTTTATGTTTTCCATGTTCTTGGCCGACAGGGCATTGTGGCATGTTGTGGATCTTTGAGGAATAATTTAGAAGGTGTTTTCATGATCGAGGGTGTTGTTTTTGGTCCTGGCTTTGTTGTGGCCAACCTTGGTTGATTCACATTGTAAGTTGTTATTGTTTGGGGCAGAACTATCTGAGTTGGCACGTTATTTTACTAGCTGTTGTAATTGGGCCAACATGTTGAGAGTTAAATGATTGGTAGATGATATAAATAGAGGAGAGATGATTTTTTATGACAGACTAAAAAGAGAGGGATCAATAAGGTGTTTGATAATGCAAAGTATGAAGCACAGTGATGAAGTATTCTAATCCAGAAGGATCACAGAGAAGAGTGAGTGTAGAGCAGAAGAAACAGTCGATGGGAAATTGTCATTGTTTGAGTTATTTGTAATTCCTGGGCTGCAACCTAGAATCTATAGGCCCTAGAGGCATATGTAATGTTTTGTGAGAATTAATATAATGATGAATGAGCTTTGAAGGCTAGGTTTTTCCCTATTAGGGTTTTCCCAGGATAAATCTTGTGTCTGGTGTTCATAAATTCCTTTTATCTTTATGTGGATTAGCTGATAAATTTTGTTGCATATCTGTATGATCATGGAGTGGGTAGTTTAGGCTACAAGGCTAGACAGTCCCTAATTAGATCCTCCTACCTTGATTGCATCAAATTAAGTGGGAGTTACTTTTTGCATGAAGGTTGCATAGTTAGTTGTGAAGTGGTTCGAAGGGAAGAGGCTTGTATAATCCAATGCAAACAAATGTAAAATCATCATAATAGAATATTCAATATTATTTTTTGTGTGAATAACAATGTAATTAGTTGATGCTCTAGAATTTTTCAATTTATTCAATCTCATAGGCTAGAGCATTGACCCTGGACACTAGGGTGTGTATACTATAACCATGGAACTTGCCACAAATAATTGGAACTAGACACGTAGTATCTCTCCCCATTTCTATTACTTATTTTCTTATTTTCTTATTTTATTCTATTTCCTTTCCTATTTATTCTATCTTTATCTCATTTTCTAAATCTCTCTTTCCTTCTCCAACTCAATTTTTTCTTCTCATGTTTTACTCTCTCCCTACTTTTAAGTTTTATTCTTTTAGTATTTATTTATTTTTTATTAATATTTCCTTGTTTCTCTTTTTCCCCCTTCTTATGTGAACCTTGTGCAATGTATATTTACAACCCTAGAACTTAAAATTTTATAGACTTGCAAGCTATGAACCTTAGATTAAAAGAAATTACTAGTTTCCCCCACCTCTTGAACCTTGGGAAATTTAATTCAAATCAAACTCAACCATAGACCATGGCCTAGTTATATATTGACCTTATTCCAAAAACCTTTTATCACATTTCCTAAATCCTTGGACCTTAGACATTGAATATTGGACTTATGGATTGTGGATTGTAGACCAACAAAATTTTGCTCTTTACCTTGACCCATTGTACCCTCTATCGTAGTTCGTACAACTTGGATACTAGATCCTTAGAACTTGGGCTTTGAACTCTATACCCAAGAATCTTGAAAAATTCATACAATTATTCAATACAATGGATATAGAACAATTGAAGAACACATATACATCTAAAAGGATTCTTTGATTCATGATCAACTCCATTAGGAGAATGTGCCTAAAATGATGCTTTGATCAATGCTCAATTCCATTAAGAGAATGTTTCTTGTTGCATTTTCCCTTATACCTTTAATGAAGCTACTACTGATGTAGTAGGCTCAACATGCTCTGATACCACTAATGAAAGAGGGGGTTCTCCAGAAACCCTCTTCTCTGAAATTACACTCAAACAACCACAATAATTCAAGAAAAATATGCAACAAGATTTCTTGAATTTATTTGAAAACTTGCAACACAAGTCTACACAAAATGGAAATATGATTACAATAAAGTTTTCAGTCAAAAAAAGACTGAAGGGAAGCAACATATGATGTTTACATAATCTGGAAATCAAATAAAACAAGCTACAACAAAATAAAAATCAAACTATGTGCTTCATGAGCACCTCCATATCTGCACTTTTTCTCTTGCAATAATCACTTGCAACTTATAAATGAATGGATGCAATAACCCTTTCAACCTACAACAAATCACTTCAAAAACTTCTTGAGAAATGCCATGCCCAACTCTCCAATCTCCAAAACCTGCAGTGCACAATGAAAACCCAAAAACTGCCAACAAAACCTTTTACCAAAAATAAAAATAAAAACATATTTTCCCCCCTCTTGGAAAACTCGCGACAACCTCCTCATAATGAGTTGTTTCCATAGTAGAAAAATTAATAAACATCTTTTAATTCCATTTTCTAACTCCCAATCCCAACGCTTGAACTTGCTTTTTCAGATTTAAAAAAAAAAAATTGCAATTATACCTCCACAACCCCACCTACCAACTTGCATAACAAAGGTGGCCTTTTATAAAATTAAATTCACTTATTCAAATAGCCTCCTAATAATGAAATGCAAATGCAAATTCCTAATTTCATTTTTTTTTAATTGATGCAAGATTGTCAACCACTCGTGGATGCTCTTGCATCAACTAATAACTTGTACTCTTTAATATAACTACTAATAACTTGTATTTGGCCTTATATTTTGGGTCAATTATTTAGTGGAAAATTCTTAAATATGCTTTCCTTAATCAGTTTAGATTTACTCTTGGCTGAACTTTGATGTATAATCAATTTTCCACCTATATGAGAGAACCCAATGGACATCTAAGAATTTTTAAGATAAGATTCCATAAGCTATAATAAATATTAGTAATCCTTACAAACTTATAGAAGCCATAGCTATTTAGATGTATATTGTGGCTCTTAACTCTCTTACTATCCAATTTTTTGGGAGGACATCTACTTTGACTTGTTATATTACTAATCATTTATCCACAAGTCAAGATTTGTGAAAGATAACTTGTTCCCCAATCATATGGAGTAGGACCTCTTTCTTCTCTTGGGCAACCAACAACATACAACCAAATTCCCATTCTAAATCAATGGATTCTCATCATATGCCAATCATCAACTTGCTTGTTGGAATGACTAATTATTTCAAAATCCAGCTACAACCAGAATTAGTTGTTCAATCCTAATCAAGCCATGGAATTTTCACCAATCCCTCAAGTTATGCTAGCCAAACAATTTAAACCATCATACATGAACAAGAAATTCTCACATTTTAGAGCAGTTGAGCAAGTGAACCTCATTAGTCAATCTAGTGTGCCAAAATGCATGAACAATTAGATGCTAGCTTGTAATCCTCAAACAAAATCTCACCTAACACCATAAAATCAATCTTCTAAATCAAATGTTTATTTGGATAGCCTTAAAAAAATGGTCCAATAATTTAATATTGATGTTTCAAATATGTAGAGAGAAAACACAATGAATTAGGGAAGTGGTGGATATCAACAAATAATTAATAAAAATTTGCAATGCAACCATCAATGGAATACCTATCCAAATAATGGTGGTTTTGATCCTTGTGTAAAAAACCTAAATAGGAAAGGGAATACATGTGAAGCAATAATCAATATTGCACAAATTGATGGTTGGAGGCTTTATTCTAGCAATAATCACAATGAAATGGACTATCCTCAATTCCACACAAACTTTGATATATTTCAGCCAAGGTCTAAAAAATGATAAGAAACCAACTTCTCAAGGATAAAACTCAAGTCAAAACTATACAAAATTTGGATTTGTTTACATGTTGGAAACACAACATTTTTAAGAAAAAATGAAGAAAACAAGTTTGATGAAACCATTGACGAAGTTCATGCATATCATTAATATTATAAATGTGGAAATTATGCTTTGAGAAATGGGGTAATGGAGCCCTTGACAAAATCCATCCCATTAAATGTCCCTTATAAACCACCTAATTCTAAATTAGGAAAAAACTTAGATATGATATTTTTTTGTTGTTTGGATAATTGTGCCTTTAAATATAACGTTCTCTTTGTTACTTGTATAATTATTTTTCTTGGAAAAAATTAAATAGTTCTATTTTCAGCCTTTGCTTCTTTCTTTTTCTTTTTGTATTTTTGTCTTTTTATTTCTATTGGTCTCTCACTTTATCATGTTCATCTCATTTTTCCCTTTTCATGTTTCCACATTTATTCTTTTTCTTTCATTCTTTTTTTATTTTCTTTTAGCTCCCCATCTTTGTAAGGCCACCTAGATTCTTGTCCTCTCATTAGATAAATTGAAGTAAATTGATAATAGTATAGTATACAGAATGGTATCAAATTAGTATTGTTGTGAGGAACATGCACTATTTTTCACAGATTGCATACCTTGGTACGTAGAAATATAAAATTTGATTAACCTATGCACTTGTCACTTGCCTAATAGTTAACTATGTTTAAGATGTTATTTGTGATTAATCTCAGTAAGGTTAAAAGCTTTCTTTTGAATTGTGTTGCATGGACATGGTAAACAACCCTAGAAGTCTAACAAATGGTTACTAAAAAAATAATAATAACTTATTATGTGAATTATTGCATTCGTGTGGATATAATTTAGTCTAGCAACATCTTGGAATAAAAGTGCAGTATATTTACCATTTAGCGAATCTAATTGATATTTTGATGTAGGATGTAGTGCCTCTCCATGATTCACCCTGTCAGTGTTGACTGTATGATGGTTGGTCTGTCAGTATTGTTATGGTCTTACTTGTCGAATTTTCTTTGTGGTCAGGTATGTTGAAGACTACAGCCGCGGGCCTCTACTTCCAGCCGCAATTTCATAAAGCAATAAATGAAATATAGTATAACAAATATTTAATTTATTGGAGACACCTTTTAGTGAAGAGGCACTTCACTTAAAAGATAAACAATATTTATTATTGTAGCCGACCTCTCCTTGATATTCACCACTCTTCATGATGGCCGACCTCTTGAAGAAGAGACACATCTCTTGGAAGAAGTCACATTCACTTTGTATATATATAGGCGATCACTCTCCTCATTCAATCATTCATTCATTACTTGTTCAAGTTCACACTTATTAGAGATCATGCATTACCTTCAGCAAATCAAAGACTTCAAGAGGGTCAAAGTTATCATTTACAAGGAGATTGATATTATCTTGTATTGCATCAAGTGAGGTGTTGATATTTGGCCTTGTGATTGGCCTTATTGTAAAGCAATTTGCTGGTTATTATTCAATATATAAGTGATATATTGTTGCTGGGTTTTTCTCCCTGAAGTTGGAGGGTTTTCCCAAGGTATATTCTGTGTCAAATTGTTTAAAATTGCTCTATATCTGCTTAATTTATGATCATAAAACTAACATGGTATCAAAGCGGGTTTAAGCAAGATCATGATCATATTTCTATAAGCAATGTTATCTTCCATTCTCATTCTCATCTTTGTATGTTTATCTTATCTACGAAAATGGTGAATAGACTTAAGGTTGAAGATAGACTCGATGGTGCCTCTAACTTCACCTCTTGGAAGTTTAGAGTACTTATTGCATTGGAAGAAAATGATATTATTGAGTTCATGGAGAACGAGGTACCTGAACCTTCTGATGAGACTAAGAAGACTCAATGGAGGAAGAATGACACAAAGGCTGAGAAGATATTGATTGATTCTATGAAGGATCACCTTGTGCCTATTATCTCCAATTTGAAGACAATGAGAGAGATGTTCAAGAGTTTGGAGGGACTATATGAGATCAATAACACTAGTCGAGCTCTTGCATTGAGGCAACAACTTCATCACATCAAGATAGTGAAAGGAGATTCAGTCATCTCCTTCATGAAGATCACCGAGTTGAGAGATCAGCTTTGTGCCATTGGTAATATGGTTGATGACAAAGTTTTAGTTATGTTGGCACTTAACAGTCTACCTCAATCTTGGGAGCCATTTATCCAAGGTATTAGTGGAAGATCAATGCTACCAAAGTTTGATCGACTTAGGGCATATTGTATTCAAGAGGAATCAAGATTGGCAGCAAGAGGTATTGGACGAATTTCTAACAATGAAGACAATCATGTTCTTGCTACTCAAACATCGAAGAGGAAAGGAAGAGAAGGAAAGAAAGTAAATTTCAAGAGGAACAGAGATAGAAGATCGGATGGTGCTCCTGAATCTAAGAAGAAGAAGGATCTCTCCCATATACAATGCTTCAGATGTGACAAGTTTGGTCACTATGTGAGAGATTGTGCAACAAGACCTAAGCAACATGATTCTACTGCGGATGTAAATGATGTCTCTCCTTAGAAGGATTCAAGAGATAATTCAAGTGGATTTCTATTTATCTCTGCCCTATCAAGCAATGTTCCAACTGATAGCAACACATGGTTGATTGATAGTGGTGCCTCTCGTCACATTACTGGATTTAGAGAACAACTTTCAGATTTGGTGGAGAGAGATACCAACATTCAAGTCATAATTGGAGATGATGCATGCTATTTAGTGAAAGGTGTTGGAGCCTCCTCTCTTCACCTAGATTCCAACATCTCTCTTCATTTGAGCGATGTGTTGTTCGTACCAGGTATCAAGAGGAACCTTGTATCAATTTCAGCCTTGGAGGACAAAGGATATCAAGTTGCATTTTCTAAAGGAAAAATTCTTGCTTGGCCGAAGAACTCTAGCATCAAGACAACCCGAGTGATTGGTGTTTGGAAAGAGAGTCTTTATAGACTTTCCATTCATCCAATGCAGGAATTGTTGTTAGAGTAATATGTTATTTCACTTAATTAATCTAATCATATTGGTTAATTAATTAAGTCAATTATCACTTTAGTTACTTAAGCTAAACTTAGGCACATTAATAATTATTTATTTATTAATTATTAAGTGTGCACACTAGGGTTTCCTTTTAGGGTTATGCATACATTTCTTTTATAAATAAATTCATCTCTTATAATTTCTCAATTCCTGAATATTATTCAGTTGCACATCTTCATGCAAATTGCTCTGTTGTTTCTATTTTTTTGTTTGTGGAAGGTATTTTCTGGTTTGCATGTCTGATCTTGGTTTCTAACAATTGTTACATGATTCTACCAGTTCAAGTGAGCTTTGGCATAGAAGACTTTCTCACCTCCATTTCAGAGCTCTTCCATCCATGCAGAAGATGGTCATTGGCCTTCCAAAACTCAGTCAGGAGCATGAAGGTACTTGCCGAGGATGCGCATTGGGTAAGAATACTAAAGGTCCTTTTCATAGTAGTGAAAGTAGATCTAAATGTATTCTAGATCTTGTTCATTCTTATTTGTGTGGTCCAATGTCTGTTGCTTCTTTGAGTGGCTTTTGGTATTATGCAATTTTCATTGATGACTACTCTAGAAAGACTTGGATATATTTCTTAAAGACTAAAGAATCTGAAGAGGTACTTGAGAAATTCAAAGAATTTAAGGCTTAAGTAGAGAACTTGTCCAGGAAGAGGATCAAAGTTCTGAGATCTGACAATGGAGGAGAATATATCTCTGGAGGCTTCTGTAACTTTTGTATTGAGGCAAGGATTAAGAGGGAGTTTTGTGTCCCTTTCAATCCTCAGCAGAACAGTGTTGTAGAAAGGAAGAATAGATCCATTGTTGAAGCAGCTAAAGACATGATCCATTATCAAGACTTACAAACCTTCCTTTGGGCAGAAGCATCTAGAATTGTAGTGTATGTTCAGAATTAGAGCCCTCATCATATTCTGGAGAACATGACTCCTGAAGAAGCCTTCACAGGTGTGAAGCCTGAGGTTAGTCACTTGAGAATCTTTGGTTGTCCTATGTATGTTCATGTGCCTAATGATAAAAGGAATAAGTTGGAACCATCTGGCAAGAAAGGAATATTTGTGGGCTACAGTGAATCTTCAAAAGCCTAGACATGATTTACATTCCAGGTTAGAAACAAATAGAGATCAATAGGGATGTCACTTTTGAGGAAGATGTTGCATTCAAGAGATCTAAAGGTTCATATATGGAGATAGATAATGAAGACCAAGAGACTCCTCATGACATGGAAGTTGATCATACTCCTAAGATTTAGAGGGAGTCTATTGAACCAAAAGAAGATGGTGATCCGGTTGAGCCTTTGGAACCAACTGATGGGCCAAGAGACATTGTCATAGGTCGAAAGAGACCTCTATGGGCTAGGCAAACAATGCAGGAGGCATAAAAGTTTGCAACTCCTAGAGGAACATTCAGAGAAAGCAAAAGACCATAAAAGTTTCCAAGCTATGTTGCATTAATTATTCATATCATTGAATCTAAGCCTTCCAGTGTTGATGAAGCTTCAAGTTAGCAAGTATGGAGAGATGCTATGGCTGAAGAATATCAATCTATCATCAAGAATGATGTTTGGGATATTGTACCAAGACCAGAAGGAAATTTTGTTGTATCTTCAAAGTGGCTTTTCAAGATCAAGCATGCTACTGATGGAAGCATTGAGAAGTACAAGGCTAGATTTGTGGCTAGAGGATTCTCTTAGAAAGAGGGAATAGATTATGAAGAAACCTTTGCTCTGGTTGCTCATTATACATCCATCAGGACTATCATTGCTATTGCAACAGCTAAAGGATGGAAGTTACATCAGATGGATATGAAGACAACATTCCTTAATGGTGTAATTGAAGAATAGGTATACATTGAGCAACCTGATGGCTTTGAGATTCATGGGAAGGAGTCTCATGTTTGTAAATTGAAGAAGGCTTTGTATGGCCTTAATCAGGCTCCTCATGCTTGGTATGAGAGGATTGATCAATACCTAATGAGCTTGGGTTTCTCCAAGAATGATGCTGATTCAAATCTGTACTTCAAGGTAGTTGATAGTGAGGCATTAATCTTGGTTCTTTATGTTGATGATCTATTTCTTATTGGAAAAAAATATCTCATTATCAAATGCAAGGAGTTAGCTTCTAAATTTGAGATGAAGGATTTTGGATATATGCATTACTTCCTAGGATTAGAAGTATGGCAGAGGCCTAATGAGATCATTTTGAGTCAAGGGAAGTATACAATATACATCTTGAAAAGATTTGGTATGATGGATTGCAAATCCATGTCTACACCAATGGAAACCAATTTGAAGAAGCTAAGTGAGTCTGCAACTAGTTCAGATCTGGTGGATCCTACTATGTACAGGTAGTTGATTGGATAGTTGATGTATCTAGTCAATAATAGACCAAATATTTTCTATGCAGGGAGTGCACTTAGTTAGTTCATGTGTGAACCAAGGAAAATTCATCTAGTTGCAGCTAAGCATATCCTGAGATACTTGTGTGTCACAATTGGATATGGCTTGAAATATACTTCCAGTGTAGATCTAAAGTTGCAAGGATATTCTGATTCTGATTGGGCAGGAAGTGTAGCTAATCAGAAGAGCACCTTTAGTTTTTGCTTTAGTTTGGGGTCTGCGATGATCTCTTGGTGTAGCAAGAAGCAGTCTTCAGTGGCACTAAGCACTGTAGAGGCCGAGTATATTGCAGCCTGTGTAGCAACCCAAGAAGCAGTGTAGCTTCGAAAGCTCCTTGCAGGATTGTTTGGATAATCATTGGAGCTGACTATTATTCATTGTGATAATCAAAGCTGTGTGAAGCTTTTTGTCAATCCAGTGTTTCATGACAGAACAAAACATGTTGAGATCAAATAAAACTACATCTGAGATATGGTATTGAGGAAAGCTATCCAGTTGAGATCATACATTTGCATTGATGAGCAGAGGCTGATATTCTCACCAAGCCTCTCTCTAGAGTAAAGTTTGTACACTTTCGAGACAAGCTTGGAGTTGTGGAGAATGAAGCCCTAGCTGAGAGGGAGACTCAACATCAATGATCATCTGTGATTTTCTTTAATGCATCTTTCTTCGTGAGAGAAATTTGAGGTGTAAGCCCTTGTTAATGCATCTTTCTCTGTGAGAGAAATTTAAGGTGTAAGCCCTTATTAATGCATATTTATTTGTGAGAGAAATTTGAGGTGAAAGCCCTTGTTTCCACCCTCTGGGAGTAGCCATGGTGGATGTCATGTTGAGTGACTCCATGACAACATCATGTCGAGAGACTCAGTGATGATTTTATTGTACTTGTGCTTATCCACCCTCTGGGAGTAGCCATGGTGGAAATCATGTTTAGATGATGACATCACATTGAGTGACTTCGTGATGGGAACTTGTGCACATGTTCTTTTCCATACATGGGAGTAGCCATGATGGACAATATCACATTAAGTGACTCTATGATGAGCTCTTTTCCAAAAATGGGTGTAGCCATCGTGGATGTCATGTTGAGAGACTCCATGACATTCAATATCTGGAAGTATTCCTCCCTAGTTGAGAGGGAGTGTTGAAGACTACATCCACGAGCCTCTACTTCTAGTCGTGATTTCATAAAACAATAAATGAAATATAGCCTAACAACTATTTAATTTATTAGACACCTTTTAGTGAAGAGGCTCTTCACTTAAAAGATAAACAATATTTATTATTGTAGCCAACCTCTCCTTGATATTTGCCACTCTTCATGATGGCTGAACTCTTGAAGAAGAGATGCATCTCTTGGAAGAAGTCACATTTCACTTTGTATATATATAGGCAATCACTCTCCGCATTCAATCATTCATTCATTACTTGTTCAAGTTCGCACTTAGTAAGAGATCGAGCATTACCTTCAGCAGATTGAAGACTTGAAGAGGGTCAAAGTTATCATTTACAAGGAGATTGATATTATCTTGTATTGCATCAAGTGATGTGTTGATATTTGGCCTTGTGATTGGCCTTATTGTAAAGCAATTTGCTAGTTATTATTCAATATATAAGTGATATATTGTTGCTGGGTTTTTCTCCCTCAAGTTGGAGGGTTTTCCCAGGGTATATGTTGTGTCCAATTGTTTAAAATTGCTCTATCTGCTTACTTAATTTCTGATCATAAAACTAACAAGGTATTGATTGGTGGCTAGTGTATTTGATTTAAATTTTGTCGAGTAATGTTTCTAATTAATTACCATATTAAAATAGAATAATTATGTTAAAAGGTATTATGATAAGTAAAAATAAATACTGTTTTTGATTAATTGATTTATTAAATAATTTATCAAGTAAAAGTATTTTGATAAAAGATATAAATATATTTAGTAATAATTTTGATGTGTAATGTAATATTAAAATAAATTAAAGTAAAATAAAATAAAATAAAATAGAATTATAATGGAGTGTTTTAATAAATAAATAGTAAAAGCAATATAAAGATGGAAATATTTTCATGCAAGTGCATGCACAACTCTGAACTGATTGTCGAAAAGAAACTGATTGTTTTATTGGAGATTTTTGAGTTTAAATAAATTAAAAAGTGGGAAAATAATATAATATAAAATATTAAATTGTAAGGAGATAATGGATAATCAACAAAAAACAATTAAAAGATAGAAAAAGATTAATTTAGAGCACATGTGTGACTTTGAATTGCTTGTCGTTTGGAAACTTGTTATTTTGCGAGGTTTTTATCTAATTTTTTGTGTTAAAAAATATTAGAGTTTCTTTCAGGGAAAATAATAAATAATTATAATTTTGGTGTGAAGAGGATTCATTGATTTTTGTTTTCGAACAAAGAACTTTGTCTCCAAGAATAATATGTAGAATAATTATATTCAGTTTATTGTTTTTAAAAATTGATTTGGGGGAATAATTATTGAAAGTTGATCGAGAATTTCGAAGACGTGGAGTTGCTGCAGAAGCTTGGACTCAGTGTCGAACTTCATCTCAGCTTGCGTAGGATTCCGGGTTAGTTGTCTTCGTACTGTAATTCGATGTTGTGCACTATGCAACTGTTCTCTATTTGATTGTTTGGTCCCATTTTTTAATGGTACATATTGTATGATAAAATTCGATATCTCACTTGTGCAAGGCACTTGATTTATGATAATTTGTTGTATGAATGTCGATGGCATGGAGTGTGAAATAGTGTTGTTCGATAGAATCCTTATAATGTAGCATTTGAATTCATTTATTTTCTTTCTATTGAAGATTTTGATTTATATGCTGAGGTTTTGATCTTTATTTATTTTCTATGAGTTCGATATGCTTCTGTGTTTTGCTTGAGATGAGTTTGGAGTCACACGGTATCGGCTGAGGCCGTTACTCTCTTTCTTGTTGTTAAGTTAATGATCAGAAATCAAGGGCATTCATTTGGATACTAGTCGACTCTATGCATTTAACTTTTATGCCCTTGTTCCATCGCTGCTCACTTGCTCCATCATTGTCGTTATGCTTGGGCGACCTCCTTCTTGTATGCCATTTTTCACCTATTTGTTATTGCTTAGACCAAACTCTCTTATGTTGGATTTGATTTGATATTGATGCTCATTCTTTGATTGCAAGTTTATTTCAATGTCTTTATAATGCGATTTGAATTCAATGAATGTATTTCAATGTGGGGATCAAACTTTCTGATTGGCGTCCTTGTTTTGCATAATTATTAGCTGATGTGTTTGGTGTCATTTTCCTTCGTATACATTTTATTTCACTCCAATGGCTTGTAATCGATGAAACCTCTATTGGAATAGTGGTTGCATTACCATTTTGTTATAGGTTGAATCTCACTGTATTATTTGAAATTTGATATACTTTGTTATGTTTAATTTGTTGCACATGGTTAGTTTAAAGATTTGATGTTGTAGATGTGAAAATACATATGCTTGGTCAAGCGTGTATAGTATAGATTGAATTCAATAGAATTAAATTTTATAATATGCATTGAATACTAGATGGTCGTTGTTCCCTTTTCATTTGATTTAATTTCACTGTACAACATATTGATATCCCTTTATTGGGGTTCGATTTTCTTTCAATCTACAGTTTTGATATTACCCTATATGTACAATCGGTGCTTGGATTCTTTTTCTGAATGTCCTTGATTTGTATCTATATATTTGGTTAATCACTTATATATTTACACCTGCTGCCTCTGTAAATATTGTTCTCTTATATTAAAAGACAACATATCATCATAAATTAAATATGTATATATATATATATATATATATATATGTTTATATATATATGCATATATATATATATATATTTGCATATAAGTATTGATAATAGGAAAAGATTTTTCTGTCTGGTAATTAATTGTGAGATAGAGTAAGCTCTATTTGATTTTATTTTTGTATTCATGTAGTTTTGTAAACTTGAATAAAATGAATAGAATTAAAGTGATTTATAGTTAATTATAGGATAATAGAATGTGTGATTATGGTTAGAGTTTTAGTAAGTTGAATTAAGACTATTTAATAAGTATTGTGATTATATTTTCTTTTATGGCTTACAATGTTAAACGACTAAGGTTGCTCTCTATTAGCTAATTACTGAATGAATGTTAATTTATAATGATTTAGTAGTTGACTCATGAAATTGCTCTGTGAATTAATTTATTGGAATATTGTCATATCAAGTTGTAAGTTAGCATTAGGGTTTATTTAAGGAATAAAATTAGATGATCATTTTTAAATGTTGATTTCGTTTATAATCATGTAATGGATGATTTGTTATTATATGATGATTTCATGATTGTATTGGTTACTTGAGCACTTGTTTTAAATAATTGAGTTAGTGATTATGTAATGAGTGTAGAAAGTGTGCAAATAATGTCTCCCTTGGATGCACTGTTTGGTTGATTTCATCATTGATTATTGTGTTTCATTTTGACATTGAGTTGTTTTTGGTTATTGTTCTATGGGGGGAGTCTTTTATGCAAATGGTCAATGATAGACTTCTAGAGGCTTAGGGGATTAGCTTGAAAGTTGGATTCATGATTATTTCATTTTGAAAATGGTTGATAGTGCCCGTGAGATGTGTGCAAGAGGATCTTGCCTTGCACTGTTTTTCCTTCTAGCACTTGTGTTTTGTAAGCGAGATGGTCTATGCCTCGCCCTGTATGTGGTTTCATGTGAATTGGTTGTGTGCAAGATGAATTTTCCTTGCTTTTTATTTTAGGTCTTCTAGTTACAAGTAGGAGGAGTGGCTCTTAAGTGGGGGCCAGGGCCCACAAGTGGCTGCCAGGATAACCCATTGAGAGTTGGATTAAACAAGTGATAACATTTAATTAATTAATCTTGGGATGGGTTCTACACACATTAATAAGATAATTGTTGTTGCCCCACTCATAGCCTAGAGTGCTAATGCATGCTCATGATGAGTTGGGAAGGCCGTTAGGGGTGCCAGGGCCAAGACGGCTGCCAGGAGATCCTCATTGGCATGACTAGACATCCTTGTCCTCATGAAAGGATGTTGTAGTTCTGCATGGGTATCACTTGGGGGCCGAGGTCTGGAGTTAGTAGAGGGGTCAGACTTCTAGGATAACCCATGATGATACCATGTGGTGACACTCTTCCCTATTGAAATCTAGTATTCCCTAGTTTTTTGTTCCCCTTCTGTTGTGTCAGTGCCTCTAGAAGCTTTGTCTCTGTTGCATGTGATGATCATGTTGTATTGTGTTATGTTGGAACCATGATTTGTCCTTTTGTGTTAATCCTTTTGTCTTCTTATTTGTTTTGTGGTGGGACCTTATTGTTATCTCCTAGCATAGGGGGAAGACCTTAGGGTTCCACATGGTCGAGTGGACTGTGCTTTTTCATCCATTCATGGGTTTCCCTTGTTGTTGTTTATGAGCGTGGAGGATGTACCTTTTGTAGCAGATTCTGGACCTTGTACTAGATTGAGGATACAATTGCTTATGTTATGTATTGTACATGTTTATCATCTGTATCATGTACTGCAATCTTGATGTATTCTTCCCGTTGGATTCAGGGAAGCATTGATGTAAGTTTGTAACAATGTAATGATGTACCCTCATGGAAGGGTATATATATATAAGTACTTTCTGGTTCTTTATAAATGATCTTTGATGATTGCTTATCTGAACTTATGATATGGAAATGTATGTGTTTATTCATTTAATGTAATGAATTTAAAATGAACTCTTGTAGTTAGTTAATTAATGATGTATGCTTATATCTCGTTAATAGAATGCTCCTAATGCAGTCATAGAACCTTAGAGGAAATAGATTAACTTATGTGTTGTGTTTAGATATGTTTTTACAATTCATGTTATTTCACTTTAAAAAAAGAAATTATGTGGCATTATTGTTGTTAGTTGTGTTGTCCTCTGGGGTTCTTTGGCGGGGCATTACACTTGGTATCAAAGCCAGGTTCATACACTAGGTAGTCTAGATACATATGAGTCCATTATGTTGTCCTAGTTGCTTGTACTCTTGAGGTTATGTTTTCTTCCTTCTGCCATCTTTGCTTAGCAACCTGAGAATTGTCCTTTGGTGGTGCTTTTCCAGTGATGTAGAAAATTAGTGGAAAGGATAGCACCCTCGGTGTAGTGCACAATGTATCGATACTCTTTCTATTGGGGATGCATTATGGACCCTTGTGTAGCCTTGTGATGTGACTCTCGATGATGTGAAGGGTGTGTGTATTTGAAGAATGCATATTAGATCATGAATATGGTGCGTGTGAAATGATAAATTGTGTTTTTATGCTTTTGAAAAGGTGTAAAATCATGATCTTGTGTCGAATATGTATGAAATTTAGTGTTGAATAATGAATATAGAAGTATGCCTTGTCTAGAAATGATGGATATTTAATGGAAAATGTGTGTTTTGTATGCAAAATTATCATACATTTTGTGGAAGAGTAGCATTTTGATGTAATGATTCAACTTTGATGATTGGTATGTAGTGGATGGTTTACAAGTTGATTTGATTACCGAGTGTTGTCTTCAGATGTGTCTTGGTGGAAGGGACAGTGTCGCATTACTCATTCGTGAGTACCCTACTATGCTGTGATTTCCTTTCACAGTGTGCCTAATTGTATGATTAAATACATATGTTCAATAGTTTTGTTTGTTGCAGGTTAAAGGTACCAGGCATCGACTCCACCTGAATTAGCAGGTTTGAGCATGCCTCAAACCCAATGAAATAGTTTTTCGGAGATAACATAAGATCCCCTACCCTAGCCATCATCCTCAAAGAGGGTGAGTATCCATTCGGTTACCCCTTCAATGTGTCTATTGTCTATGGTCAGTTGGTCCTGCTTCTCAACCTTGGTTAAGGTTTAGGTAATTGTTTGACATTTGTTCTGCTTGATTATTTGATGTTTATTGTATTTACGTTAGGGAAAGGTGAATGTGGTATTATTTAACAAATTTTGAACTAATGTGTGTATGTTTTATTCTAACCTTGTGACTTATAGGAGTAAGTTGAATCTTAGGGGGGAGGATGTAGTGCCTCTCCATGATTCACCCTGTCAGTGTTGACCGTATGATGGTTGGTCCATCAGTATTGTTGTGGTCTTGTTGACTTCGCTTTGTGGTCAGGTATTGATTAGTGGTTAGTCTATTTGACTTAAATTTGGTCGAGTAATGTTTCTGATTAATTACCGTAATAAAATAGAATTATTATGTTTAAAGGTTTTATGATAAGTAAAAATAAATACTGTTTTTGATTAATTGATTTATTAAATAATTTATCAAGTAAAAGTATTTTGATACAAGATATAAATATATTTATTAATAATTTTGGTGTGTAATGTAATATTAAAATAAATTAAAGTAAAATTAAATTAAAAAAATAGAATTATAATGGAGTGTTTTAATAAATAAATAGTAAAAGCAATATAAAGATGAAAATATTTTAATGCAAGTGCATGCACAACTCTAAATTGATTGTAAAAAAGAAACTGATTGTTTTATTTGAGATTTTTGAGTTTAAATAAATTAAAAGGTGGGAAAATAATACAATATAAAATATTAAATTGTAAGGAGATAATGGATAATCAACAAAAAACAATTAAAAGATAGAAAAAGATTTATTGGGAGCACATGCATGACTTCAAACTGCCATTATCAAACTTGTTATTTAAGCAGATTTTTATCTCATTTTTTTGTTCCGTAACCCAGGAGTTTCTTTTTGTTGGTACTAATAAATTTTCGAATTTATCATTTGGTGTAATATGGATTCTATTGATTTCTGTTTTTAACAGGAAAACGCTGGTTCTTGTTTACTTTCTGTAGAATAATTTTATTCGGTTTATTGTTTTCAAAAATTGATTTGGGGGAATAATTATTGAAAGTTGATTGAGAATTTTGAAGATGTGGAGTTGTTGTGGAAGGTTGGACTTGGCGTCGAACTTCATCTCAACTTGCTTAGGATTTCGGGTTAGTTTTCTTCGTACTGTAATTCGATGTTGTGCACTATGCAACTGTTCTTTGTTTGATTGTTTGGTCCCATTTTTTAATGGTACATATTGTATGATAAAATTTGATTTCTCGCTTGTGCAAGGCACTTGATTTATGATAATTTTTGTATGAATGTTGATGGCATGGAGTGTGAAATAGTGTTGTTTGATAGAATCCTTATAATGTAGCATTCAAATTCATTTCTTTTCTTTTTGTTGAAGATTTCGATTTATATATGAGGTTTTGATCTTTATTTATTTTCTGTGAGTTCGATATGCTTCTGTATTTTGCTTGAGATGAGTTTGGAGTCACATGGTATCAGTTGAGCCCGTTACTCTCTTCCTTGTTGTTAAGTTAATGATAAAAAATTAAGGGCATTCATTTGGATATTAGTTGACTCTATGTATTTAACTTTTATGCCTTGTTCCATCGCTGCTTACTTGCTCCATCGCTGCCATTATGCTTGGGCGACCATCTTGTGCTTCATTTTTCACCTGTTTCTTATTGCTTAGGTTGAACTCTCTTATCTGGATTTGATTTGATATCGATGCTCATTCTTGGACTGCAAGTTTATTTCAGTGTCTCTATAATGCAATTTGAATTCAATGAATGTATTTCAATGTGGGGGTTGAACTTTCTAATTGGTGTCCTTCTTGTTTTGCATAATTATTAGTTGTTGTGTTTGGCATCATTTTCCTTTGTATACATTTGATTTCACTCAATAGCTTGTATTAGGTGAAACCTCTATTGGAATAATTGTTGCATTACCATTTTTTTAGAGGTCAAATCTCACTGTATTATTTGAAATTTGATATCCTTTGTTATGTTTAATTTGAACATTGTTAGTTTAAAGATTCGATGTTGTAGATGTACGAATACATGGTCAAATGTGTATAGTATAGATTGAATTCAATAGAATGGAATTTTATAATATGCATTGAATACTAGATGGTCATTGTTCCCTTTTCATTTGATTCGATTTCACTGTACAACATATTGATATCCCTTTATTGGGGTTCAATCTTCTTTCAATCTGCAATTTTGATATTACCCTGTATGTACAATCGGTGCTTGGATTCTTTGTCTGAATGTCTTCAATTTGTATCTATATATTTGGTTAATCACTTTCATATATTTACACCTGTTGCCTTTGTAAATATTGTTCTCTTATATTAAAAGACAACATATCGTCATAAATTATATATATATTTGCTTATAAGTTTTGATAATAGGAAAATATTTTTCTGTCTAGTAATTAATTGTGAGATATAGTAAGCTCTATTTGATTTTATTTTTGTATTCATTTAGTTTTGTAAACTTGAATAAAATGAATAGAATAAAAGTGATTTATACTTAATTATAGGATAATAAAATGATTGATTATGGTTAGAAGTTTAGTAAGTTCAATTAAGACTATTTAATACCTATTGTGATTATATTTTCTTTTATGGGTTACAATGTTAAATGATTAAGGTTGCTCTTTGTTAGCTAATTAGTGAACGAATGTTAATTTATAATGATTTAGTAGTTGACTAGTGAAATTGCTCCGTGAATTAATTAACTGGAATATTGTTATATCAAGTTGTAAGTTAGCATTAGGGTTTATTTAAGGAATAAAATTAGATGATCCTTTTTAAATGTGGATTTCATTCATAATCATGTAATGGATGATTTGTTATTATATGATGATTTCATGATTGTATTGGTTACTTGAGTGCTTGTTCTAAATAATTGAGTAAGTTAGTGATTATGTAATGAGTGTAGAAAGTGTGCAAATAATGTCTCCCTTGGATGCACCATTTGGTTGATTTTATCATTGATTATTGTGTTTCATTTTGACATTGAGTTGTTTTGGTTATTGTTCTATGGGGGGAGTCTTTTATGCAAATGGTCAATGATAGACTTCTAGAGGCTTAGGGGATTAGCTTGAAAGTTGGATTCATGATTATTCCAAATGGTTGCCAGGAGATCCCTGTTGGCATGACTAGACATCCTTGTCCCCATGAAAGGATGATGTAGTTCCGCATGGGTATCACTTGGGGGCTAGGGTCTGGAGTTAGTAGAGGGGTCAGACTGCCAAGATAACCTATGATGATACCATGTGATGACAGTCTTCCCTATTGCAATCTAGCATTCCCTAGTTGTGTTCCCCTTCTGTTGTGTGAGTGCCTCTAGAAGTTGTCTCTGTTGCATGTGATGATCATGTTGTACTGTGTTATGTTGGAACCGTGATTTATTCTTTTGTGTTAAGCCTTTTGTCTTCTTTTCTTTTTATGGTGGGACCTTATTGTTATCTCCTAGCACAGGGGGTGGACCTTAGGGTTCCACATGGTCGAGTGGATTGTGCTTTTTCCTCCATTGGGTTTCCCTTGATGTTGTTTGTGATTATGGAGGATGTACCTTTTATAGCATATTTTGGACCTTGTACCAAATTAAGGAGACAGTTGCTTATGTTATGTATTGTACATGTTTATCATTTGTATCATGTACTGCAATCTTGATGTATTCTTCCCGTTGGATTCAAGGAAGCATTGATGTAAGTTTATAAAAATGCAATGATGTACCCTCATGGAAGGGAATATATATAAGTACTTTCTGGTTCTTTATAAATGATCTTTGAGGATTGCTTATCTGAAGTTATGATATGGAAATGTATGTGTTTATTCATTTAATGTGATGGATTTAAAATGAACTCTTGTAGTTAGTTAATTCATGATGTATGCTTAGATCTCGTTAATAGAATGTTCCTAACACAATCATAGAACCTTAGAGGACATAGATTAACTTATGTGTTGTGTTTAGATATGTTTTTACAATTCATGTTATTTCACTTTAAAAAATAAATCTGTGGCATTATTGTAGCTAGTTGTGTTGTCCTCTGGGATTCTTTAGCTAGGCGTTACATAAGAACTTAATTGTAAGGATAGTTGATTAACATAATTTTAATACTTATTAATATAGATAATGTTATTCAAGTAGTTGTTATATTTGAAAGGGTTAAACCTTATAGAATATGCATATTATTTGAAATATATAATTTAAAATATTAAATATATATAATAAATAATAATAATATTTATTGTAAATGAATAAATAAAAAATTGTCAATTAAATAGATAGAATTATTTTTTCCCAATAATAGCAATTGGAGGAGTATAACACATACTAATTTAACTAATTTAACAGATTGCAATGATTGCATCATTCAAAATGAAATTTTCAGCTCCCCTCTATATTTTTCCCTAATGATGCATCTAAAAGTATTAAAGTCTTCAAATAGAGCTACCAACGGGTTTATTAAAAAATCCCTATAAATTCTATAAAATATGAATGGGTATTGCAAACTTTCAATCCCCAATTTCTAGTGACCATTCAAAATCTCTTTTCAAGCTTAAAAGTCCAATATTCTTGTTTTTGTATTGTTTTATGTGATTTCATCTTATAGATTATGATGAGGTTTATACATGCATCAGTTCAAGTTTCTATTCGTGTAGGATAAATTGATTCTGAATTTATTCTACACTTTAACACAACAATTTTTTATAGATATAATTCTCTACAATTTAATTTAATCATTTTAAGATTAATGTGCTTCTATGTAATATTATGTTGAGGTGATCCTACACAATATTATGTTATTTTTCTTATGATTGCATGAAGTATTTTGTTAGTCTTGTTATTATTGTGGTTAAGCATTATATGGTATAGTCAATTCATTGTAACATCATCAATAGTGTCTTACTTGAAAGGTTTATATTAATTATATGTTCATTATAGTTTGGCTTTCGAAAATGGTATTTTGATGTGAATACATAATATTTTCTTATTGTTGATGATAGCATTATTGTTGTGATAATATCATGTTTTTCTATTTAATATTGATAATATTATTACTATTATAATACTATGATTTCCTATCGACATCGACAATATTATTTATTGGATAGTATTTGTCTCTTACCAATGAAATTGATAGTTCTTGGTGAGAAAATATTGTGTTTTTATCATTATTATCAATATTAGTAATTTTTCTAAGAATATTTTGTTTTATCATTATGTCAATAGTAGTTTTGTTATAAAAATATTGTTGTATTATTTGTCATTGACAGAGGATTTACAAAAAATATGATTTTAAACATAGATTTTTTGAGGTCTTGGTTTTATTGGAAAGATTTGTATGCTTTGAAATATGGTGGAATGCCAACCTTATATGCATTATCAAAGAATATAAATTATTATTCTAAGTATACATTTTTTATTTAATTGATTTTTTAAATTAAAATCATGCTTTTAGGATGTTATTAAATGCATAGGAATATTAAAAGAATATAAATTGAAGATGTGCCAACTTTCTTTTATATATTGAATTCATTGTATATTCAACCTTCTCCCCTCATATTTATCACTTTATTCTTATTTAGTCTCAATTCATAGAGTATGAATCTATGTTATTTTTAACTGTTGTTGTAAGATAATGAGTCATGTTGCAGAAAAAACTGCTCACACGTGTTTTTGAAATTTACCAAATATATTTTAGGTTTTATTTGTCAGACTCGACTTAGTTACATTTTGAAACAAAGTTGGAGTTAAAATTACAAAGATGTAATTGCATTATTTTTTTACATATGTTATAAAGTATCTAAGACGTTACATAATATTTAATAAGTAAACTAATCACATTGATCATCAATCAAAAGTACAAATTTGATTTCAAGTAAGATCCTGTTTATAAAATTACATACAATTATATATTCCAAATGTCCATTTACATAAAGCGAGATTTCAAAGAATCTCCATATAACAAAGGTGGTACAATCTGTACACTCTTACACAAGAGATGATTTACAAAACATTAAGTGTTCATCTGACATCTGATACATTAACCACGAATAAGCTCCGCATCAACAGTCACGAACATAGTAGTAACTGGAAACTGCTGCAAGCTTAGGATCATCTGCAAGAAAATTATAAGATAGGTGTAGCACGGTTACCTCCCGACCACGTGGAACCCAAAGGCCCACTCCCTCCGTGCTAGGAGATACTGACAGGTCCACAAACAAAGCAAACAGAACATCACATTTACGGGGTTTACAATCCACTATACGACATAACGTTTACATATCAGAACGCATGAAATCACAGTATCAAGTCACATTAAAATGAAAACTCCACAAAAGAAATGCCATCATGAAATAGACTAAGAGAGTGTCATCGCATTGTCGGGATAGGTTACCCTGGTGAATCTTCCTAGACTACCGGCCCTCACCAAGAGTTACCCTGGCAGTCTCTACCGATTCCCGGCCCCTATGCAGACTAATGCGGTGTCGATACATCTTTCAAAAGGACAAGATGGCGACTTGCCATTCCAGGCCTTCTCAGCCTTTTCTCAACCTAAACGAGCGTTAAGAAGTAGGCGAGGCATACCATTATCTGATTTAGTGTTTAGAAACTACCCAACCCCTAAAATATTAGTTAGGTTATCACTTAATTAACTCACCTACGTTAGGTTACCCAGACAATCACTATAGGATTTCGGCCCCTAACGCAGGCCACTCTCTCTATAACATGACTCAACATAAAATCAGTCTAGGGGTAGCCACCAAACGTAAAATTCGGATACATAGAGAATTAAATTTCAACGAGAATTATACTTCAATTCACTAAGTTTCATAATTTCAACAAGTAAGCATTCAAAGCTATTCCCCCAAATAAAATAACCATTACAATAGAGTACCACAGTTTAGAGATTAATAAAATCGTTATAGTGATTATCACTTTCCTAGACTTAAAGGAAAAGAAACAAAATAACTCAATTACATTTCATATCTACCAATTGATAATTACATATCAACGACTTCTTAACAAGAGTACTTTCACTGTTATTACATACAGAAATAGATTAACCATAAGTTAAGTGATAGTTTCCAAACATAAGAAATCATTACTTTACAAGAATAATCGACTTTTTTTTTTCACCACTATTTATGATTTAAATCTAATTAACTGTTGTTATAATTTAGCTAAACTTGCGAACATAGCATTCTACTATACTTAGTAGTTTGTAATCTAACATACTAGAGGTATTCCGCGCTATCAAAAAAAACAAGAATCTGCCATGCATTAATATTCACAATACAGATATCGTTACATTTTGTATCTGTAGTGTTAATAGAGAAAAATGCGTTGATTCAGCAAGACATACTTTTTAACTGGCAGTTAAGTTAATTTAAAAATTAAATAACTGCCACCAACAACTCATGCATAGATGAGTACGCTTCAAGATGAAAATTGGCAGTTTTCATGGATATTTATTTTACCTAATATAATCTAAACTTTTAAATGCATGCAAAATACAGCTTGACTTAAAACGCGGATCTGGCATAACTATGAGCATGGAAATATAGATAAGTATTATACAGATTCTAAGCAGAGTATATGCTGTTTATCGAATTTAAGAATGACAGGTGAAGGCGTATTGTTTTATACAGTTTATTTTCTTTAGTAGCAAGAGTTTGCATTCAAGAACTACAGCCGGTGCAAATTTTCTAATGGATATATACTATGGCAAGTTAAGGAAATAAAGGAGTCTACCTAATCCCTGTAAGCAATTCATTTTTCTCTGCTAAATACGCTGGTAAGGGAGAAAAACGTGGTATATGCTACAAATTATAAACTACAGGATATACTTAAAGTTTACAATACATAATTTTATTGATCTGTGATATTAAAACAAGAAATTTGTAATTAATCTACAGGAAAATTAACCAATGCCTCCCAGATTGTATAGAAACTTCTAACGCCACCTATAGAGTTTGGGATTTAGAAGGCGGAAAAAACTATAAGACTGGAGGTCTGAAATAGAAATGACAGAACATTCAAAGAAGTATTAAATGATTCTCAAAGAATTTAAGAGAAAAATAAAGAAATAGAAATCCGTGTGTTCAAACTTTTCTATTCATGATTTATCTTTAACACACAGAATGTTACAGTTCGGGATTTGCTTGATAAAAGAAGTATTTTTAAATTTTGTCAAAAGATTTAAGACCAAATCAAAAATTACATCTTTTCGCTCTAAGAGTAATTATCCCTTTTTCGATTTCATTTCAGATTACAAGTGATAATATGGAGAACATTTTTATATCTTGACAGTACATTAGTTTTCAAAACTGGAATTTTCAATAGATCTGTGTTCAGATAACGGAGATTTTAAGATCTATTTCCGTATATATAACTATATTATAATTCCTAGAATTATAGCATCATTTGTTTACTGTATTTTCTATTCCATTTGATTGCAGAATCTAACAATTTTCTGTTTAATTTGCAGGTTTAACACATCATCAATCCTTCCAAGCATTCAAAGATGAAATTTTACAAAAAACCTTAAAAAGAAGAAAACCTGGTTATTCTGAAAATCGGGCTGAAACGCACTTAAAACCTTTTGCTGATTCCTCTATCAATTTCCCAGACTTCGACAGTGAAATTCCAATCAAGCCAACTTCAAAACACGCTTGTGAACAAAATTTTAAAGAAAAATTCTTCTGAAAACAATTGCCGTAAATCAAAGCTGCTAAAAACTGATGCCGTAAGAAATCTTCCCGTGAATGTATACACACTTCCCAAAATCCCTCTTTTAGATATTAATTCATGCAATTCACTTTCAATCACAAAACTTAACTGGCAAATCAATTTGCATTGTAAATAACTCATTCAGTTCAACTAATTCTTCAAAATATCATAACAGACCTTTAACTGACAATCAGAGATTCTTATCTCATCGAAAATATCTTGTTTTAAAAATATCTATTTCACACAATTCAATTTGCACAATTAAACAGCAATAATATTATTTTAATTAAAACATTGCAAAGAATTAACTTTCACTGATAAATTCAACAACATATTTAATTTAACTTAATAAATTAAATCACAAACGTTGGCATAAACATTAATAAACATTTAATAAAATTGATATTAAATACGCAAACACAAAACAATATATATTTAAACACGACAAGACAAATTGGGCTACACGGGGAAACACAGAGATACTCGTTCGAAAACGAACGATGGTTAAAACAGACCTGTCAATACCTCCGACAACATATTTATAATGGATTAGGGTACACTCAGACCTGACAAGCAGGTGGAGCTGTTACCCAGTACCTGTGTCTGCAGGAAAACATCAAGGTTAAAAACATGTATATATATAATCTCATGTTAGAAAACACACCGTGAATAAGAATTGCAGCGTAGCAGGGTACTCACGAATGAGTAATGCTACACTGTCTTATCCATCGACACAAACGAGCAAGATCAATCATATCAACATGATAACATAAGCAATAATCATAACTAATAAGCTATAACATGAATGAAACTATCACAGTATCATCGAACCAACATAATCCAAATAACCAGGATGTCAATGTATCATATGAAAAATCAAAACAACATAGTATCCAGAATCAACTCTAAAATGAAACAACATAGTATCACAAAGAACTAAGCATCCAACAAGCAAAATCAAATCTAAACAGTATGTCTAAACTGGAGGGACACTACATGCTCACTCTTTCCCCTTTCCGAAACATATTGAAGTTTTAATTTTAGCTAAGACACGTAAAAGTTATGATTATTTCAATGCTGCCCTTTTTGACTACAAATTGTAGATTTAATGACATGAATTGATTTATATGATGCAATTTATTTTCTTACTTTTTTTTGTTTTCTTATTACTAAGAATATGTGTTAGTAGTATCTAGTGATCACTATTCCCAACAAGTCTTAATCCACTGTTGAATGTGTTGGATTATTCTTTTGGTACTATGCATGCATAAAGTCAAGCTAATATATGGAAAATCAACATAGTTACACATAAGGATTATGTGAGACATCTAGTTGTTTTAGAAGAAGCCTTGGGAGATCCTACATGTGTGTCTAAATATAATCTTTTGAACTTGAACTATTGTTTCCTTTTACCATAGAGTGGTCTAGTGACATTGGGGATATGATTGAACTGTTGTAAATTACTATCTTGAGAATTGAACCCAGATGGTATATATAGTTTGTGTCAGTTAAAGTCACAGTTGTCGAACTATGAATCCTCTACGCGTCATGTAGGTAAGGCCATCAGAGATGAGCCACTGAGGAATTAGGTCTGGCCCCTTAGGTTTCCCCCATACTTGCCTGAAAATGATGCAGGGGCATCTTGTGATGCATTTTGTGTCATGTTGCAAAACTTTGGATTTTGGGTTGTTTGGGTTTTTTGGGTCAATAAGATCATTTAAGACCATCTGGGGTCATTTAAGGCCTTTTTTAATATATTAAATATACTTTATCAATAGATTATAGCTGTCGGTTTATACATATCTTGCTGCTGATTTATGCAACATTAACAGTAGATTTTGCTACTGATTTATACAATATTAGCAATAGACTATCTTTTATACACCATAGGTTTAACAAACTACAACCTATACAAAATTTATACAAGAGGATTCGTATGCTGTTCATAATATAGACTATACCAACATATTTCCATCTTACATATTCTTGCTCTTGCCCTTTGAACCTACTTTTGCATTTTCTCATAAATTTCATGTATCCTCCCTGACTATGTGATTCAAGGTTTCAACAACCAATCTCTCATCATTGGAGAACAAAAATCCAATTTCCCGTTCCTCATTGGTGTGCATTCTTGGCGTATTTATGTCTTGATTTGGTAGTGCATTACCAGTTTTCCATTGAACTCCTTTTGGTAGGATTCTAAAGCGCACATGAACGTGTCCAAGCTAGGTTGGCCATACCTCCAAGTGTGACCAAACATTACATCATTCTTTTTGTTGGGAACATTTCCAACCTTGAGCAGTTTCAGGAACTTCCTTTCTGAGACTTTCATTGTAGCCACAACTTGCATTGCAACATTAAATAGTATGAGTCTTTTACATGACTCAGTAAGTTTCCTCCATTGCCCATTGAACCTTTCCTCATTCCTTACCTTCCATATATGCCAAAGAATTTCATTAGTCGAGCAATACCAAAACAACTTGAAATCTTCATCTAATTTTATACTATTGCATGTTAAGACTTCTTTCCAATTGATTTTTCTGTTCACATCCCACACATGCAAATCATTGCAAAATAATTTCCACACTTCATTGGCATAAAAACAATAAATAAAAAATGTTTAATGGACTCAGGGATACTGCAGATATTGCAGATCTCAATGTCAAAATAATTAAACTTGAAGGGAACTTTTTGAAGCAAAATTAACCATCTAAAGCAAATTTTCTTTGGATCAATCTCATTACACCAAATGGAACTAAGAATTTTTAACCAAACCTTGATGTCCAGATTGGTCTTCTAGATAGTATTTAAGTGCTCAACCAGGGAGTCAGAGCAATTCAAGCTTTTATAAATTATTTTAGGTTGCACATTGGAAAGGGGGATGGATCCTTCCCACAGGAGTTCCTTGGAGAGGCTAGAAGAGGGAGTTTTAGGGAGGGGGGGATATTAGTGCAAACTTCTTTTAACATGACAAAAGTTCTAAGGTGAGAAGGGGGCAGATTAAACTCTAGCCTAAGGGAGTCCCAATCCTTCAAGGACCCATCCTGAAAGATGTCATTAAAAACATGAACACCAACTTGGGCCCAATTCTTGGCTGAGTAGCCCTGGAGGAGGGCAAGGGGCTTACCCTTATGCTCCACATTCCACCATACAGAACTGTAAGGATCAATAAAACTGTTATTGTGACTAATATAATGAGGATTAGTTATTTTAGCTTTAATTAGCTCCCAAGCCTTCCACATGCTTCTAAAGACCATTGAACCTGCTGGGACAATTGGATGCTTGGTGATGAGTAGATCATTGAGGGGTGAGTTCTTCCATGTATTTCCTTGCTTAGGAACAACCATTTGAATGTTGTTCCTCACTAGGACCTTCTAGGGCTCATTACCATCAAGGGCTTTAATGATCCATTTGGCTGCAAGAGAAGCCCCCTATTTTTCTAGGTCCTTGAGACCAATGTCGCCTTGATCTTTTCCCAGGAAACACCACTCCCACCTTATACCATGCTTTTTCCTTTTCCCCTTTCCATCTGACCATAAGAATTATCTAATCATTTTATGAATTTCCTTCACTTGGTAACTATTAAAGAACCAGACAGAGGTGAAGTAGATAGTATATGAGGACAAGATCTTTTGGTAGACATGGATTCTACTAACCAAAGACAGATAGTGCCTGTTCCAACTACCCATTTTTTTGTCAATTCTTTCTTTCACCCATAGCCACATGTCCTTTAGGCATGGGCTCATAGTAAATGGTATACCCAAGTATCTAACTTGTTTATTGGGACCTTGGCACTAGAGGCCCTGAAATATAAGTTAAGCTTGCACATGAGGTTGTCAAATTTTTTTTCATCAAGGTCCACAAATATTTTTGTGTCATCAACAAATTGAATGTTTAGGAGTTCATTTCCATCTGGGAGGGCAAGTCCTTTGACTCTAAGAGAGGTGGTGTTGTCCCTAAGCAGGAAGTGAACTGCATCAGATGCTATTACAAAAAAGGTAGGTGCCAAGGGGAACCCTTATATTATAGGCCTTTCAAGGAAAAACTCCTCAAATAGAGCACCATTAATATCCACTTGTGCATTAGCATCCTTTGGAAGGGTGTCCACCATGCTACAAAATTCCTTGGGGAAACCAAAGGCTTCTAATGTACATCTCAAAAAGGACCATTCCACCCTGTCATAGGCCTTCTCAAAGTCCAACAGTAGCATAGCTGAGTTTTTCATGGATAGCCTGGACCATTCCATCGCCTCCCAACTAGTGATTAAGTTCTCCAAAATGTATCTCCCCTTTATAAAGCAGTCTGGGTGCTGTTAATAAATTTTGGAAGAATAGATACTAGCCTTCTTTCCATTAACTTAGCTAAAATATTGTAGGAGATGTTTAGTGGAGTAATTGGTCTCTACTTTTTCATGTTTGTTTTGTCTCCTCCCTTGGGTAATAACTTAATAATCCCTTTGTTTATGACCTAACCAAGTGAACCTTTATCCATGGCTTCCAAATATACTTGAAGCAAGTCTTTATAGATCCAATATGAGGTCTTATAGAATTCCACTAAAATTCCGTCAACACTTGGAGTTTTGTCATTACTCATGGAGTTAATTGCCTCGATTTCCTCTATGGTGATTGCTTTAGAGAGCAGGGCAGGATCCTCCCTTGTTATTTTCTTTGGTATCAATTTCTTAATGAGGTCCCTAGCATTATGCCCTTCTCCATTATTCCCCTTTGAGGAGAACAAGGTTTTGTAGAAGAGGAGGAATTGATTCATGATATCCTTTTGTGTGGAAAAACGATTCCCATTTTGGTAGATCTGATTGATTTGCTCCCTTACCCCTTTCTCTTTTAAGTACTGAAAAAAGAATTTTGAGCCTTTATTTCCATTGTTGAGCTAGTTTATTTTGGCTCTAACTTTAAGACCTTGGATTTTATATGCCTGCAATCTTCTCAAGGCATTTCTTGCCATGATGAGCCCTTCATTAAGTTTTTCATCAGCAGGGTTGTTTTGGATATTGAGCTCAGCCTTTAATAATTCATCCTAGAGGAAGTTCTCATCTCTCCTTTTGTCTAGAGCTTGTTTCTTCCTAATGGTTTGTAGTAGAGTTTCCAACTACTAACATTACCTTCCCATCTCTTTATAGCATCAAAGTCTTTCAACATCCACTTATTTAGACCCCTTAGAGTATATATGGAAGCCTTGCAGTCTTCATCTTTCAACAAGTTAGTATTTAGGATGAAGCTTTGTTTCTCCTTAACTTCCTTCCTTCTTGCATTGTTGAGGATCAAGGATGCTTTGATTGGATGATGATCAAATAAAGTGTAGGGGTGCACCTCCACACCAAGGCCATCCCTTAGTGGGGTGAAGTTGAACCAATCTTAGTTTGCATAAAATCTATCGAGCTTGCAATAGATTCTCCTCCCTAGGGATTTTTGTGCATTGCACCAAGTGTACCAAATTCCATTACTATTACTTTTCCTCCCTTCCAAGGGGTCTTGGAGATTAAGCTTATTTTTCATCCTCATCCAATAGTGTTTCTCACTACCCTTCCACTCAAAGCCAAGCCCCCCTCTTTTATCCTCTCTATTCTCAATCATATTGAAGTCACCCACAAACATCCAAGGGATGTTAGGTAAGGTTGGAAGCCATTTCAAAAGTTCAATTCTTTCATTATGTTTATTAGGGGCGTATATAGAACATATTCCAAATTTGGAATCACCCATTTCAAAGGTGGCCCAAACAACCTTGTTGTAGGGGGAAGTACCAGAACCTATGAGTTGTTGGTTCCAAAACTTGGACATGACAATAACATAACCCCCCCTCCCTCATTCATTCTTGGTGACCAGGTAGGAGGAGCTATTCTAGATGAATCTCAAATTTGTTTCAAGTGTGAAACCAATAGCCTTAACCTCTTGGAGGAGGAAAAATTCTTTGCTGCTTTCAAAGTTAAGAAACCTTCTAATAGTGTATTTATGGTCGAGGGATTCCAATCCCCTTAAATTCCAAGAAATGCAGTTAAGATTCATTGCAAAATGTGTTGGAGTTTGGCCCTTTATCATTTCTAAAAAGTTCAAAGTATTTAGGAGTCTTTTCTTCGCCTTCAAGCCTTTTAGAACTCGGCATGGAGAGGACTACACTTGTATTTTTCCTTCTACCTTTGCCAATATTAATACTTCCTCTGTTTAAACTGAACACCGAGCCTTTCTTCCTACCCCTCTTTTTTGGCTTGTGAGGGGTGCAAGGAATTGAGTTTTTTTTTCCCTTTAGTGGTCAAATCATCATCAGGTTTCATAATGGTCCCACTGGGTTCATTGGCAGGCTCTTCAATTTTATCAAAATTAGACATAACTTTAGATTTCCCTTTAAGGCTTGGTTCAAATATTTTTCTTAGGGGATCAAGAGATTCTCCCCCATATTAGTGGAGGGAGAATTAGTAGTTGAATCCTTTAGTTTGGAAGAGGTAATATTCTTACAACTCTTCTTAGGATCAATACTACTTTTGGACTCCAATGAGATGTTAGCTCCACCAAGGGGGCTAATATTCATTTGACTTTTAGGCCCAGATTTAGAAGGGCTAGCCACAAGGAAGACTTCACTTTTTGGAGTGCTGCAAGTCAAATGCGTATTAGTGCTTTGAGGGGAATTAACACCCCTCTACTTCATCTCAAATTCTGCAGTGCTATCTTTAACCCCAGAGGAAGTGTTATTGTGATCCTTTCTAAAATCCACAAAATAAACTTCTTCCGGTTCTTTGTTTGAATTATCCTTTATTTTGTTTTGCTTGGTCATTTTAATTCTTTCTCTAATGCTAGCCATCACAATTTGTTGAGCATTTCTCTTGCTAGTCCCAATTGGGACAACTTTCTCACTGTTGAAAGTCTAAAGAGAGCAATCATTATTAGTCTCGAGAAGGGTTTCACCTTTCTTGCTGTCAGTCAAAATATCGTAAACCTCCATTTCCTCCAACAGAGGGTCAAAGGAGTTGGAGATTGGGACATCCTTATGAGCCTCCCCATCGACAAGATCTTCAACCCGAGGGTCGGTTGGGCTTTTAACTTTAGACTAGTTGACCTCTATCATCGAGGAGGGGGCAACATTATCAAAATTAACGCAATCCAACTCCATGCCTGATTGAGAAGGGCACTCCAAGTCACCACCTCTAAAAGGATATGGGGGATTTTAGGTGATTTTTCTATCACCATCATTGGAAACCCTAGCCCCAGACTGGGAGATGCTAGGATCAGAAGAATCCTATCTACTAATTTGAGAATTATAGGGTTAGCAAAATTGGCCATTTTTTTAGGATTCTTTTTAATGATAGGATAGTTTTTTCTGATATGTTAGTCCTTGCAACACAAGTAGCATGCGTTGAGACTGCCCAAGATTTCTATTAGGAAAGAATTTTCATAGTCATGTAATTTGATTCTCAAAACATCTAGCATCTCCACACCCAGAGTAAGGGATATAAGGGCATGGACATTCATGTCTGGAAGGGTAACCCTCAGTTTTTCCACACGAAGCACGTCACCCACCAGACCAAGGATTTGTTGAATGAATGACCACATGTCTTGTGGGACATTTTTTAGGAGAATCCACCTAGGGCATGAAAGTGCCAAGATCTCCTCCGCGTTAGCATCACATGACCAAGCCAACTTCCTAAAGATGCATTTACCCACACTCTAGTAAGGTTTGTTGAGGATTTTTTCCTACATGGTATGATCTTTCAAGAAGACAAGAAACAAGCCTTTTTGGATCATTCTACAGAATGATACTGAAATTCCAAGTTTTTTATGCCATATGTTTAGGAACTAGTTGTCCAAAAAAATTTTGGAAGGAAAATTCATAGAGTCTACAACTGCCATGAAAATGGTGACATTTCTTAACTTGTTTCTTTCACACTTAATTACATTTTTCATTTCCTTGCTAGGGACAATCATGGCTTCAAGTAGGCATTGGGAGGAGCACTTACCTGGCTGCTCTCCGGCTTCTCCCATGCCATCAATTCTAGTAGGTTCTAGAGTGAAGAACTTTGCATCTACGGGAGTAGTCGAACAATCCTTTGCAAGAACATCACATAATGATTTGATGCCCTTGCTTGGTAGATTAATAGGGACCTTAACGCTTGTAGGAGGGTCAGGAGGGGGCATACCCCCCTCCATTAAAATAGACGTGAAATATTACGACACACAAACCAACCATAAACACACATGGAAAAAAAATTCCTCATGAAGAAAAAGGCACTAAGTCTTTAGCATAGACGGAAGGCAGAAAAGAGGAGGGGAGATCAATGGTACGAAGAGAAAACTTGAGTGGGGGAGGGGCGTCCTCCCCCACTCTCGCTTGCTGATGAGGCCCCGGCCTTGAAGATCATGCCCACCCAGACACAAAGAAAATTCCTTTCAACTCTATATTCTCTTCCACTATTATTTAGTTATCTTTAGGGCCATTTTTGGATGTTTGGGTGCCATATTGTTAAAATTTGTAAATGTTGCAAAATGTTGTCATTCTTGTCAAGCAAAACTTGTAAAACTTGTCATTATTGTTAACCAAGAGGTTAGAAGTCAGTTTGGTAGTTTTGAATGAATGTAATGGCATAAATATGACATGTAAACTTGAGCACCAAGGTTGGAGAATAGATGGAATGAAAAATGAACATTTTGGAAGCATTTTCTTGTGTTTCTTCATGGTGAAACAGACTATAAATTGGATTGTATGGCCTTGTACTATATAGTACATCCCTAAAAGTTATTTGAAAAGTTGGAGAATGTTGTTAGCTTTCTAATTATTTTTGTTTGAGTGAATTTCATCATGTTCTGTAAAAGTTATGATCAAATTAGTGATTGCCATGTACAAATTTTCACTATTTTCTACATGAAAACCCCTTTTGTACCAATTGTACAACCTCGCACGGTTTAGGGAAGGCATGGGGATGATGAAGATATGAAATAAAAAACTTTTGGTTTTTGTTTTGGAGTCGTTTCACTAAGTTTTGTGAAAGTTATTGCATTTTTGGTGATGACAACTCTACACCCTAACTAGGGTTTCCAGAAACACAAAAAAATCATATCTTTGTTTTCCATAGTCAAAAAGTCATGAAAATTGGTAGAAAGTTTTGTTTTAAGGATATCTAAAAACTGTTTTGGGCTCAAGCCTTTAAAATTTTGGAAGTGTGAGGAATCAATGATAGTGTGCTCTCATTTGTATGTAAACAACCTTAATACCCTAGTTGCTTGAGGGTTTGATAAAAGCAATGCATTATTTGATCATGGATGGATGGAAAATAATTGAAGAATGTTGTAGAAGGTTTGTAGAATCCAAAACTCACAAGTTTTCATGCTGTCCTCTTTGTTGAGTGCCATTAGGCTTAGGAGCAAGTTAACAAAAATGAACAATAATACACATTTCAATCATTCGCATTGAAACATTGTTTGAAAAGTGTTGAGTTTGTTGTGAGTGAGTCTTCCTATGCATCATTTTTGGTATTAGATCTAGAAGCTCTCTAGGAAATGATTTATTCTTTTGGCTAATGTGGTTCAGTGAGATTTGATGTTAAAAGATGGCTCTTAATAAGAAGAATGATGGGAAAAGGGCATCCACATTATTAAATACATCGTTCAAGGTGGCAAAGAAGCTACAAGGGGAAAAAATTGTAGAGGAAGAAATGGAATCCAAGAAAGAAAACAAGTTGGAAAAGGAAAGATTATTCTGGACTACCTGCAAGTCCAAAGGTAAATATTGTGAAGTTGTGGTTTCAGATAACTGCATGGATAGTATTATTTCTAAATATATGGTAGATCAATCGGGTTTGGAAAGAATACAACACCCCATGCCTTATTCAATGAGTTGGCTTCAAA
>VDFB02323699.1:0-29242 GCA_007258455.2 Sequoia sempervirens | reverse complement strand
CAGCCTGTTTATCTCCAAAACACAGTGCCACCAGTGAAAACTTCAGAGGAGAAAGATGAAATGAAAGATTTGATAGAACAAGTGAAGAGGCTGTCAGCTGAGGTGACTCACCTCAAAAGTCAAAATAATCAGACACAAGCTATGCCATGAAATTATCAGGCACACCAAGGTGCTATCCGAGGATATCAAAATAATCCTCCAAGTCATCAGGATACCCATCAAGGATATAGTCATGAAAACAATTATGGGTATAGAAATAACAATCAAGGATTTCAGAGGAGGTCCTGGAATACTGGGCCCAACAATGGAGGTGTCCCATCGCCATTGGACAATCCGCCACCTCCCGAAAATCGTCCTGCAGATAGAATTTATATGGCCGAAACTGCCTCGTCAGGATGGTGTAGGTTACATAACACGAACCAGCACTCTGAACTTCAGTGCCACGAATTCCAAGTTGTGGCTGGTATTCTCAAAAGTGAAGCAAGTAATACAGGGGCCACAGAAAGTCCTCCAATCACAGGATATGAATTAGTCCCAGCACCCAGATATGATCAGGCATTGATAATAGAGGATTGCAATTTTCCGCCTGAGTTTCAGAGTTACACGCCCCCGCCAGTTAATCACCAATTTCCATCAGCTTCATCAAACGCTCCCGTGGGGATGCCAGAGTTTCAAGTACCATCAGAAGTTCACGCCACGTATGCATCACCAGAAGAGTCTCTTTATAGAGATAGTTATGTTTTTCCGCCTCTCAACAGCAGCGTGTTGGTGGAAGGAAGAGGAGAGGTACAAGCTTTTCAAACATCCGGAGGAGCGACACCCAAAGTGTATCAGAGGAATTACCATCAACAGCGTGAGCCTCTAACTTCATCGGTGCCTCCAAATAATTTTGCAACTCCACCACATCCCAACGCAAGCAACAACCCAGGTTTACCAAGAGATTCCCCAGAGTACAGGCGGCAGAATGCAGTGCAAGGCGGAGGAGGACAACAAGTTATTCAGCAGCCAGTTCATCAAGTTGGGCGAGAACCAAAGGAGAGTCTTCCTAGAGAAGACGTGAAAAGACTTGGCTCTTATGTGTTAGAAGAGTTCAAAAGGATGAAGGTTAGTCTCTCCTTACATGAGTTGATGAAGATTTCAGAGGTTCGAGACACAATTTTGAGAAGTGTGTATGAAACGCCTATTGTGAAGGATACTTCCCAAGAAATATCTAGTTCATCAAGAAATTCCCCTGTGGACACACAGTCTCGTCCTGTGCAGAGTGCAAATATGGTAGAAGAAGTGCCTCACGCGCCATTTGACACTTGGGAGGCTCCGCAACAGCCTCAGAATTTCATAGGTATGGTACAGGGTTCTTCAAACGCTCCTGAAAAGTCATGGATTGAAGATAAAAGGAAACGGTTCAATATTCCTGCGGAGCAGAAGCAAAAACAAGAGCAAACGCGGAATCCAAAAGAGGTTGTTCAAGACAATCAATTTCAATCAAGTAGAAAAGATGAAAGGGAGAATGCCTCAGCAAATGAAAGGAAGAAGCCAGTGGTATTTTATCAGGGAAGGGATGAGCCAGCCCCGTTTCTTGTTTCAGTCAGAATTTTTGGAAAGTTACTACACAATTGTTTGATTGATTCCGGTGCATCAAGTAACGTCATGCCTTTGAAGGTATGTCAGGCGTTAGGTATAATCCCGCTCAAGACCAACAAGAAGGTGACTCAGCTGGATAAGACTGAAGTTCCAGTTGTAGGGGAATTAAATGGTATTCATATGCAGCTAGCGGCGGATCCCAGAATTCCGAGTCGCATCGACATATCAGTTGTGGATATACCAGATGGTTATGGCATGCTATTGAGCAGAGATTGGTCCAGAAAATTGAATGGATACATTGCGACTGACTTCTCCCACATGTGGTTGCCTTGGAAGGGAGTTCCAAATCAGATAAAAATTGAAAGTACACCGCGGCTCAAATTAATGATCACAGAATGTGGTGAAAACAGTGATATCTTGTTCGTGGAAACTGATTTGGGTTCATACAAGCCTGTTAAGAAAGAAGTCCTCACACTGCAAAGCCCGGAGGGAGAGAGGTTTTCAGGGGATACCCCTGCCTTCACCGAAGTGTTGATTGAAAATGATTCAAGTAGGAATGAGAATGAAGAGACGTTCAAAGATTCTATGTTAAAAGATGTAGAGCAAGATGCAGAAAGTGCCCCCATCAGAGACTTATCGTTACCTATCTACGAGGCTTTCCATTCAGAGAACACAGGTGTCATGAGTAAGATAGCCTTGGAGAAAGTTACAGAGATGATCCAACAAGTCACTTTTGAAGAAGAATGTGGAGAAGTCCATAAGAAAGAAGATTGGGTTCAAACTAGGTATTCCCAGCCGACGCGCTTGGAAGAGAAAAGAGATGAAACTCTGGGAAGTTTCACCATACATCAAAGGGTCATGAACGGATGGATCGACAAATCATGGTTGGACCCTGGTCAAAATTCTGAGATCCTGGGAGATGATGCATTTAAGTTACGAACAAGAACAAGAGGGGATATCTCGTTGCCAGATGATGGGAGATTCCTCAAGCATTATTTCCAACCCTAGGTTCTCTCTGAGAGCCTATCTTTGTAATATAGCTAGATTAGATTTGCTTTCCCGTTTGTTTGCTTTCCGTTTGCTTTTCTGTTTTTCTTTTGGTTTTGGTTTTGGTTTGTTGCCCTTTGGGTTGTTGGTTTGGCGTTTCCGTCCCTTGAGTTGTCCGCTCAAGTGGTTTTGGTTTGGAATGGGCAAGGATTTATGGGTTTCCCATTGCGATGGGGGTGATGATGTTTTAACTTTCTCAACATGGTTTCTTTCACTGGAATTTGCATAAATTTTTGAAAAGGACTAGGGTTTGTTTTCCTCTTGTTATCATCCAGTTAGAGATTGAACTCGTCTCGGGAGGTTAATCCGTTATTGTGTCTCAACACACGAGTCTAAAGACCTTAAAAATCCTACCTATCTCCATTCTAGGTCATTTTGGTTTCTTGGGAAAGGTTTTAGCAGGTGAAAATCGTACATCTTGCTTCAGCGCCACTGCAATTCTCAAACCCATTGGAGGCTTCATTGCCTGCCAGCCAATTGAGGAATTGACGGAAATCAAATGATGAAAAGAAAATGTGCTCAAAAGAAATATCTGAAAAGAAAAACAAAAAAAATGAAAAATGAAAATGGAAGAAATATCATGAAATATTGGTTTTGGGAACATACGAGTAACTCCACCGGGGCTATGGACGCCCGGCTGGCAGTGGAGCAATATTCGTGAGAATTGTAGCGATAACCTCGTCGGGGCAATGGACGCCTGACTGGCAGCGAGGCAATGTCCAGGATGCTTTTGAAGTTAAGATATTTATATAACTTGCCATGGCCGATTCTGGAAGTCGAGGTGGTTTAGAGATGGAATGCATGCACACACTCACAAGGTTTTAGATGAAAGTGTTTTGATCCAATATCGGATTCTTCTCCCCTTTTGAGTAAGTGTCCTTTCCGTATGATGGTTTGAGGAAGACTAATCTGAGTTCAATTCTTAAAGTGTTTTTCAACACTTTCCCGTGGGGATGCCAGATGTTGTGACCTTTTTCACACATCGCCCCATTCAAGATGGGGACCCCTAATTTTTGCTCCATTCTGGTCTTTTTTTGCTTTGGTTTTTGGTCTCTCTCTCTCTGTCTGTCTCTTTTCTGATGGTCTACTTTCTGGGGACGTTCCCGTCTGCAAGCTCCAACATGAATTTGGCCAAGTCTGAGATTAGGGTTTGAGTCTTTCCAGCCAATTTGAAGTCAAACGAGGTGAATAACTTGAAAATTGAGCTTAACGTTCTTGTCAGTATGTTGCCAGCAGGCTCTCAGCAAATTTTCATCCGATTCTAAGGTGCTTACTATTTTTGGTAAGTGTGAAATTACAGGCAATTTGTCAACGTTTTTGAGATTCCGACAGTCGCACCACACTCAGAGTATATCAGACTGCTTGCATGCCAAATTTGAGCAAAATCGGACAACTTACTATTTTTAGCAGTCCGGCTTCCAGGGCTAATTTCAGGGTCCAGATGCAGAGATTTTCTTTGCATGTCCGGATATTCCTTCTGGTTTTTCGGCGACCTTTCGCGATGACGAATACAATTCATGGCTTACCACTTTCGTGATTCAAATTCTTCCGGCTATTTCTTAGGGTTTGCATGTCGAGGTTTCTTTGCATGTCAAAATTCCCCGATACGCCGAGACTCACGTGGTGTGATGGCGTAACCAGATTCTCACTGCATGAACTTCGCGGTTTTAGTGTGTGTAGTTCCCAGCACCACCCGCCAGCTCAGATTCACGAGTCATCGCAGGTTGCGTAAACGAGATAAACAGAGTTCATTTGGGATGCATGTAAAGCGAAGTTAGGTTTGCCGGAGCCTAAAATAGGCATCAAAGTCAAATCTTCAAATCCGAGTAAACCACTACGGATCGTCAAGCCGCTATCCTCCATTGCGGGAAATTCTCGAAAGTCAAATCAAGCACTTACTATCGAGTAGTGTTTCACCCCTGAACATGCTAAAATAGTAATCACCAAAGATACGATCCCGCATAGTGAAGGTCACGCAGAGGAGCTACCATTCAAATCTCTCATTCAAATCTATCGTGGAGGTACCGAACGAGAGGTTACTTTAATAGCTTGCAGACACTTCAAAACGTACATTTTTTTAGTAAGTCAGCTCAAAATGGCAATGTCAACAGGCTAACCAGGTCATGAAGGTCCAATGGTCAAAATTTCAGGGCAATCTGAGCTTTCGAAGTTTGAGAATCAGAGGATTTACTATAAATAGCAGAGGCATGAGCGCTAGCAGAAGAAGGTAAAAATGTCTAAGTCCGGAACTTCATCCAGAAGACATGGCAAAATGCGCCAGCTAGTGAGGAGGCATAAAAAAATTTCTAAGTATTGAACTTCGTCCTGTTCAGGGGCCAAAATGCGCCCAAAGCACAACTGGTCAAAGAAAAGTCAATGAAGTTCATCCAGTACACAAGCTAAAATGCGCCCAGCTCAAGCTCTCATGTTGGAAAAATTTTCTAAGTATAAAACTCATCCTGCAGGGAGGCCAAAATGCGCCCAAGTTCCAAGGTCAAAGCAAAGTCAACATGTTTCATCCTGTACATGGGTAGAAATGCGCCCTCACAAGCAAAAGGATTGAAAAAAAATCTAAGTATAAAAAAATATCCTTCACCACTAGCAAAATGCGCCCAAGTTCAACAAGGAGGAGTTGGCAAGCAAAGTCAAAAGGGTCAACATTTTTTTTCATCCAGCAGGGGGTACAAAATGCGCCCAAAGGAGAGAGAGGTCAAAGTAGTCAAGTAAATTCGTCCTCCTCCTTAGGCAAAATGCGCCCAAATCATGCCATGTGAGGACAAAAGTGAAGAAGCTGAAAAGTCACATGAGGGCGTCCTCCATCAAGGCTAAAATGCGCCAAAGTTGTAGGTAGGTCAACAAGTCAAAACGTTTTCATCCTCCTTCACATAGAATATGCGCCCATCCTCCTCTATGTCTCAAATGCGCCCAAAGTTGAGATGTGAAAAGTCAACAAAGGTAGTAAATAAGGTGAAAGGTGGTTAAAAAAATACTCCAAGACGTGATTTTAAATCTCCATCTCCTTCAAGTATGAAATGCGCCATGTGTTGAGTGAATACTCCTAGGCGTGTTTTTTTGTTCTCCCTTAAGAGTTAGGTGCGCTCAAGGTAGCATGTGTTGTAAGATGCTAGAAGTATCCCCAAGGCGTGTGAGGTGGTGATGATAAGTGTTGGGCGTTACTTTTTTTAAAGCTTCCTCCTCAAGTGTACTAGACGCCTAAAGGCTTGAAGGTGTTGGACTTTCCTAAAACGTGGTATATGTTGGAAGATTCTCTAAGGCGTTGAGAATAAAATGAAGTGTTGTGCGCCTAGAGGGATAAAGTGTTAAAAAAATTTCCTAAGGCGTGAGATTTAAATTTCTCTAAGGCGTTGGGCTTTTGAATAAATGTTTTCCAAGTGTGGAGTGAAATACAAATGAAGTGAGGCGTGCCGGGAATGTAAAAAAAAAAAAAATTCTTCTGAATGAAGTTGATAGGAAATTTCTCCACTGGCAAACGAAAAAAAATTTTCTAAGGGAAACTTTTCACAAATGCAAGATGATTTTGAAAATATTTTCTAAGGAAAATTATTTTCTTCTTAGGAAATACGCCTGGATCTCAGAGTGATAAATTTTCCGGAGCACGAGCAACTTTTCCCAGTGATGAATGCTAGCTCCGCAGGGTCGATAAAATTTTTCCAAGTCAGAGCAAAATTCTCAGAGAAGATCGAAGAACGGATTTAAATTTCACAGGGGAATATTTTCTAAGGTTCAAAATTCGAGAAAATTAAATGAACCCGTTCGTTGGGCACCCATGAATTCAACGCGTTCTGGAGAAAATTTTCTTCTGGGTATCGAGGATTGTCGATGAGGAGTTGATTTTAAGGTCTTCCACAGTTTGTCGAGGATTCTGGGATGAAGATTTCAAGCGGGCACCAGGTTGATGAATTTCCTAAGGGAAATTTGAAAATATTCTAAGGCAAAAATGAAGAAAATGTATTTTCAAGGTGAAATTCTCCAGACGATGGATTTGAAAAAAACTGCCTAGGTGAATTTGCTTCAATCCTTCGTGAAGATAGTTTACTTGAGCCAGAAATGAATAAAATCGAGGTTATCAGAGCTCCAGCGGGTGAAATGAATTTCTCAAGGATGGAAATTTGTCTAAGGCATGAATTTGAACACAAAGTTGGCGATGAGCACTTGAAGGTTGGAGCGTGAAGATCAGGTAAGTAAGGTGACTTTATATTATGAGGTGTTCTAATGCTTTTCTCCTTGCTTGTTTTGCAGGGGGAACGTCGAGGCCAAGCGTTGATGATTTAAGTGATCCCCGGTGATATCACAACCTTCGAAGGAAGATAAAGTTACAAGTTTCAATCTCGAAGGAGGAAAGGTTACAGGAAATTTGCTAAGTGTTAGCTCAAGTGACAAAGGTGAAACATTTTCAAGGCTTAAAATGAAAAGAAGATTGAAGACCCTCAAGTGGAAGAATTCAAAGAACAATGCCAAGAGAGAAGATCGAGAACAGTGTGAACGCGTCTACAAATGGAATCTTCTAGAAGGATGATGGTGGACATTATGGCACATTTATTACCCCACTCTCCTCTGTGGCGGTTTTTAGGGCAATATTGTTTAGGGCTGAGGTGGCACGATTCTGGCCACTCTATTGATTGTAACCCTAGCCGTCTTTTGGGACTTGGCTAGCTATAAAAGGGGGAGTCCCCCTCATTTGTAATCTCATTAGAGTAGAGGCGTTAGAATCAGAGTAGACATTGAGAGAGCATTAGAGCTAGATAGTGTAGCATTGTAGAGCATTTTGCATCATTTGGAGAAGAGAGAAAGTTTTCCCTTTGAAAACTTTTGAGGAGATTGTTGTGTAACACATTTTATGATAATAGATCTTTTCATTGATGATGGAATTCGTCTTGTCATGAAATGCTAGCAAGGTTTCTTCTTCCTTTCGTATCCAAGTAGTTTAAATTCATGCAAGTAGCTTACTTTGATGTGTGATGTTTATTGAGATAGCTTCGCTTTATTCCGTAATTAATTAGCCACTCTGTTGATGATAAGTTCGCCTTTGTGTGGTCAACTGGACATTATATTGAGTTTAACTTCGGTTGTGGTTTACATACTTATATGCGTTGTTCCGATGGTGTATGTATGTTAAGTCATAACTTGAACATCTCTTGCTATTTCCCTTGAAGATTGCACCGATTTTGCTGAGGCTGTCCGACGGAGGCTAGGTGAAATCCGGTTGAAGTCTATTGAAACGAAGCTCCACATATCCTGCATTTAGAGTAGCACATAAACTTCTTAGGCCCTACACCCTTTAAATTCAGTTCATTTCCTAAGCAGGGAATTAGGAAACTTCACCCTCGAGCTTAAATCCTCATTTGAATCACACGAAAACCCTTAGCTCCATCGCTTTGTTGTTAGTCATTTAACAATTGTATGTAAGTCCCCTTGACATACCAAAGAATATCACATCGAGCCAAACTCTGTTCTTGGTTCCTACAATTTAAGGAACCTTTTGGAGTTGAAAGCATGATCTTACTCGCAATCTTAGCATGCTGAATACTTTGTTCAAGAGAGGATAGAGCGTCCGTTGGGAGACTTTATTCTGTGTTGGTGCGGTCTCAAAAACCACGTCAACAGGAAGGTTCTTCCACTTTACCAGGTATTCTCTGATGGTTCTTTTCCTCAAAGAACGTTCTCTGACATCAAGTATCTCCTCTTGAACTAGAACCAACTGTCCCTCTTCATCCAACGGTGGCAACTGTGAAGAAGCAACCACATTGTGTCCAAGTGCCTTCTTGAGGCGAGACACGTGGAAGACGTTATGCACTCTGCTATCTGAAGGTAGATCTAATTCATAAGCTACTGCCCCAACTTTTCTGATGACCCTAAATGTCCCATAGAAGCGAGGTTTGAGCTTCTCAGATCCACTCTTCTTGAGAGTAGACTGTCTATAAGGTTGTAAACGAAGATAGACCATATCCCCAACCTCAAAAGAATGCTCAACACGCCTCTGATCAGCATACAACTTCTGCTGATTTTGTGCAATCTACAAATTATCCTTGAAGGATCTCATTATGTCTTGACTATGCTGCAACAAATCCTTGGCTAGGGGTGCTTTGCTGTCACCAAACACCAAATCTGCAAAACTAGGTGCTTCATATCCATAAAGTGCCAAGAAATGAGACATCTTAATTGACATATGAAAAGTAGAGTTGTAGCAGTACTCGCCTATATGCAGCCACTTGACCCAAGCTTTCTGCTGTTCTGACACATAATTTCTCAAGTAGCCTTCCAACCACTTGTTCACCACTTCTGTTTGCCCATCTATTTGGGGATGGTAACTAGTGCTTGGGGTGAGCACAGTACCACTCATTCTGAAGACTTCTTGCCAAAATGTACTTAGGAACTTGCTGTCCCTATCACTCACAATGTTCTTTGGCAACCCATGTAGCCTAAACACTTCTCGAAAAAACAGATCTGCAACTTGGGCTGCAGAAAAAGTGCTGGTAATGGCGAAGAAATGAGCAAATTTGGTTAGCCTATCCACCACTACATAAATACAATCCTTCCCTTGGGCCTTGGGCAACCCTGTGATGAAGTCCATCGAGATACTTTCCCATTTTTGATTGGGAATAGGAAGTGGTTGCAGCAAACCGGCTGGTAATGTATGCTCATTTTTATTCGCTTGACAAACAGGACACTCCTGAATGTAGCGTTGGACTTCTCCCTTCAATCCTTTCCAAGAAAACCTTTCTCGGATCTGCCTATAGGTCTTGAAAAAACCTTGGTGACCAGCAACTGGAATGTCATGAAAAGTCAAAAGAATCTTCTTCTTGAGCTTAGAATCAGCCACCAGAAAGATTCTTCCCTTATAATGGATCAATCCCTCAACCACCTGGTACCTTTCATCATGGAAAGTACCCTCCAGAATGCTGGTTGCAAACTGATTTTTGGCATAATCAGCAAGCAACATGTCTCTCCAATCTGCAGTAAGCTCACACAATGAGCTAAGATGAGGCCTTCTGGAGAGAGCATCGGCCACGACATTATTTTTCCCTTTGACATATTCAATGTCAAAGTCGTAAGCTTGAAGCTTACTCACCCATTTCTGTTGCCTCTCATTTAGATCTTTCTGGTGCATGAAATGCTTGAGGCTATTGTGGTCCGTCTTAACCACGAACTTGTTCCCCACCAAGTACTGCCTGAACTTGGCTAATGCATGCATAATGGCAAGCATTTCTTTGTCATAGATTGAATATGTCCTTTCAACACCCCGTAATTTTCTGCTCTCAAACACGATAGGGTGTTTGTCTTGCATCAGGACAGCCCTCACTCCTTCTCCCGATGCATCACATTGCAGCTCGAATGGCTTGGAGAAATCCGGAATAGCCAAAACTGGACACGAGCTCATGATCTTCTTGAATTTATCAAAAACAATTTGAGCTTTTTCTGACCAAGCAAAGGCTCCCTTTTTGGTGAGATCAGTAAGGGGAGCAGCATTCTGTGAATACCCCTTTATGAATCTCCGATAAAAACCACAAAGACCCAGAAAACCTTTCAACTGAGTCAAGCTCTCAGGAGGTGGCCAATCAACTACTGCTTTGATCTTTTCCGGATCCACCTTCACTCCCTCAGCACTGATTATGTGGCCAAGGTACAATAACTCCTCCATTCCAAATTCACATTTGGAAGCTTTTGCGAATAAGCTCTCAGATTCCATGATACTAAGCACTTCCTCCAAGTGCTTGAGGTGATCTTCCCAAGTCTTTGTAGATCAGAATATCATCAAAATATCAGCACAAACCTTAAACGATTCGAAAGACATGGTTCATGCAAGACTGAAAGGTAGCCAGAGCGTTAGTCAACCCAAATGGCATGACTAAGAATTCAAAATGGCCATAGTGACATCTGAAAGCTGTCTTTTCCACATCTGATCCCCTCATTCGTATCTGATGGTAACCCGACCTCAGATCAATTTTCGAAAAGAACTTAGCCCCATGCAGCTTATCAATGAGCTCATCTATTTTGGGAATGGGGTATCTGTTCTTGATGGTGCTTTGGTTCAAAGCACGATAGTCCACGCACATGCGCATGGTACCATCCTTCTTCTTCACAAGAACCACTGCAGATGCAAAGGGGCTCTTGCTTGGGCGTATGAAACCCATCTCCAAAAGTTCTCGAATATTCTTCTCGATCTCATACTTTTGCCTCTTCGGATACCGATATGGAGTTGTGATCACCGGTTTAGCCCCCTTCCTTGAGCTCTATGATGTGTTCTGACCCTCGATCAGGAGGTGGTCCAGGAGGTAAATCCGCAAACACTTTACTCTTCTTGGTGAGTAAAGATTGAATATCTGGAGGGTGCTCTATTTTCGTTTCAGCTGGACTAGCTGGAAGAATCATGCACTCCGCAGCCCACTCCACTTGGTCATGACGTATCAACCTTGCCATCCTCTTGAATGACACAATCCGAGGGCCACCATTTGACATTACTCTCAACACCACCTTCTTTCCATCGGATTGAAATTTGAGTTCCATGGTTTGTAGATTTAAAGAGATCTCTCCCAGAGATCGCAGCCACTGAATGCCAAGGACAGCATCCGTATCTCCAATGTTAACCACATAGAAGTCATCCTTGACTTCGTAATTGCCCAATTGCATTGACATGTTGGGAATCCTCTTGGTGCATGAGATGTGAAACCCATCAGCAACTATAACTCTGAAACCTTCAAAGTCTTTTGTTTGCAACCCTTTCTTTGCCACCACAACTTCGTCTATGAAGTTATGTGTTGCTCCAGTGTCAATTAAAGCAACAATACGCTGCCCTTTGATCATCCCACGAACTTTGAAAGACTCATTCTTTTGGAAGCTCGAAAGTTGAGCCAATGTTCCACCACTTTCTTTTTCACTTTCAGACTCTTCTGGAGTTTTTTCTTCATCGCTGTCCTCAAAATCAGCTTGCTGATCAGAAAAATCAGAATTGCTTTCTTCAGCTGTATAGAACTCAATTTGATGGATTTTAGCACCCTTTGGGCACACATGAGCTTGGGACCATTTTTCCCAACAACGGAAACATAACCCCTTTCTTCGGAGTTCATTGATAGTCTCTGTATCCAATCTTGTGCTATGAGGTTTCTGTGGTTTAAACTCTTTATGGTGAGGCTTTTGATGAAACTTTTTCCCTCTATCCCCCTTGTGAAATGCTGGTTTGGAATGGAACTTTGCTTTGGGAGCAGCCCACTCCATGTTTCTAGCTTTCTTCATTGCTTCTTGTAAGGACAGTGGATCAAAAGCTTTGATCCAACCCTTGAGTGGCTCCATCAATCCTTCGCTGAATAGAATCACTAATCTTCTCTCTGTGATTCCAGTGACCATAACTGAAAGTCTTTGAAACTCAGCTATGTAGGCATCAACAGTGCCATACTGCCTCAACTGTGCCAACTCCCTAAAATGCACTTCTGGGTCCTTCTTCTCGAACCTCTCAATGAGTCTATTGGTGAACTCATCGTAGCTAGTGATAGACCCATGACCTAAGGTGACTAGGCCATGGTACCACCACTCATGCGCCACCCCATCTAGGTGTAGCGTAGCGAATTTAATCGCTTCTTCTTCAGCCATTGGCCTAAGAGCCAAATAGTTGTCTAGCTTCTGTATCCAAGCTCGAGCAGAATTATTATCACTTCCATCAAAATGGGGAAGCGTAACCTTGTTGATAGCTTGATACAAGTCTCCTTGTGCTGGAGTTCTTCTTTGGTCATAATTTCTCCCTTGGCCTCTATCCTTCCTTCTATACTCCATGTAATCATTGAAGGACATGTCAAGTTTGACCTCATCAGGAAGGGTGTCATACTCCGTACGGCCTATCCTCACTCTCTCCAAAGATGAAGCATTTTCTTTGGGATCAGGATGTAGGTTTGCTGGTGCCAAAAACGTGGGTTTGAGTGGTCTAGCAGAAATGTAGGTGCGGCTAACTGAAGGTTGGGCAACATGACCATTGTGCTGGTTGGTAGCACTATGCTCACCGACATGCACTGTATTGTTTTGTGGAGTATTTGGACCCAATCTCCCTAACATGAGAGAGAACATATCCAACAAAGCATCCATCTTCTTATCAAGCCCTTGACCTAGATTGGCCGAATTGTCTATACCCTTCCCACTGTCACCTCTGTTGCTTGAACTTCTTTCATTGCCACCAAAAATCCTTTCATTTCTTTCATTGCCACCTAAAGTCCTTTCATTATCCCCCATTTTTGTTTCCTGTGAAGGCTCCCAATTAGCCCTCAAAACCTCTGATGTTGTCTGACCTTCTGGAGCTTGATACAACTGTGTCTGAACTGTATCCCTCTTGTATACTCTTGCCAAGTACCTCTGTTCTCTGTCACTCATAGAAAGATGATTTCACAGGATGGCAGGATGCGTGGCTCTGATACCACTGAAATATTCCGAGCCAATTTTTTTTTTGTTTTTACAATTTTCAAATTACAACATTACACCCGTTAAGGTTAGAGGATAAACCAAAACGTGCAAAAGCAACTCTAACCAGAATGGCACCGATGATGGCGAGCATTGGTCAGAGGATCTTCTACTCTAAATGCTGGAAAGGGAACTCGACGTCAAGTATGTGCTACCCAATCCAATGCGGAGTGAGGGGCGACCATATGACGGAGTGATTACAAAAAGCAATGCTAGAAAGAAATGCTGAAAGATGAAACTACTCGACACCCAGAATGTGCTTGCTAACCCAGAGTGGGAGAGTAGCTACCTGTTGTGACCTTTTCACACATCGCCCCATTCAAGATTGGGACCCCCTAATTGTTTGCTCCATTCCGGTCTTTTGGCTTGGGTTTTTTTTCTCTCTCTCCCGCTCTGTCTCTTTTCTGATGTCCACCTTTCGAGGGGTTGCGCCCGTCAGTGAATTTAAGTGTGAAACTGACCAAGTCTAAAATTAGGGTTTCATCATTTCTGGTCAGTCCAAGGTCAAGTAAAGTGAGTAAATTGAAAATTGAACTTAACATTGTTGTCAGCAAGTATCCAGCAGGCTTTCAGCCAATTTTCATCAGATTCTGAGGTACCTACTATTTTTAGTAAGTGTGAAATTATAGACAATTTTTCAGCTATTTTGAGATTCCGACAGTCACATAGCATTCAGAGCACATCAAGCTACTCGCATGCAAAATTTGAGTGAAAACGGACAATTTACGATTTTTAGCAGTCCGGCTTCCGGCATGAATTTCAGGGTCCAGATGCAGAGTTTTTCTTTGCATGTCTGGATATTCCTTCTGGGTTTTTCAAGACCTTCGCAACGATGTGACATGCAAATGGAGATTCTCAATCAGTAAGGAACTTGCTATTTTTGGCAGGTGTGTCCCGACAGCCGCTTCCCAACAGTTCAGAATCACGAGCTGATCGCAGCGCCACAGAAACGAGAGCAAACAGAGTTCATTTGATATGCATGCAGAGCGAATTAGGGTTTCCAACTTCGGGACCCAAAAAGAGGTGTAAAAAGTTAGAATTTTCGAAAACCGGTGTAAACCATCACGATCAGCGTCCTTCAGGCTATCTGCTGGTGAAATTTCAAGACGAACGAAGCACTTACTATTTATAGTAAGTCAGATTGGAAACAGGCTAAAAATAGTAAATTGAGTGCATGCGGCAGTGTCGACAGACAGGTCACGTGGTGAGGAGCGCCTCATTCAAGTTTCAACTCGATCGGAGCTTGGGAGCTATCAGAAACATGAGCTTACTATTTATAGTAAACCACCTTCAGAAACAGGCTAAAAATAGCAGGTCAGCTAAAAATGGTAGTGTTGACAAGACAACAAGGTTATGAGGATGCAGTGCACAAAATTTCAAGCCGTTCTGAGCTTCAAAGATACAAATTCGGAGGACTTACTATAAATGGCAGGGCACGTAAGCTGGCGAAAGATGATGAAAATTTGTCTAAGTCTGGAACTTCATCCAGTAGGCATAAGGAAATGCGCCCAGCTAGTGAGGAGGCATAAAAAAAATTCTAAGTATGGCGTTCATCCTTCACACAGGGCAAAATGCGCCCAAGGCACAAGAAGTCAAAGGAAGTCAACAATCTTCGTCCTGCTCAGGGGTCCAAATGCGCCCAAAGAGGGAGGAAAGCTCATAAAAGTTGAAAAATTTTCTAAGTAAAGGAAATCCGCCTCACCCCTCTAAATGCGCCCAAGATACAAGCTCATCCTGTAGCATAGGCAAAATGCGCCCAAGATCATGCATGTGAAGACAAAAATTGGAAGGTGAAGAGTCACCCAAGGACGTTGGAAAAAGTTTCATCCACTAGACACATCAAAATGCGCCCAAGGTGAAGGAAAGTCAACAAGTCAACAAGCTCGTCCTCCATCAAGTATAAAATGCGCCAAGTTTGAAGAGAGTCAACAAAGTCAAAGATTTCGTCCTCCTCCATAGGCAAAATGTGCCCAAACTTGTGCATGTCAAGACGAAAATAGAGAAGATGAAGGGTCACAAGGGACGTGGTAACAAGTTTATCCTTCTCCTACATAGAAATGCGCCCATGTTTGGATGTGAAAAGTGATTAAAGGTGGTAAATGGGATGAAAGTTTTGCCAAAGCGTGGTAAACTAGGTAAAAGATAGGCATTATCCTCCAAGCTTAAAATGCGCCCAAGGTGGTGGGTGTTAGAAAATTTTCCTAAGGCGTTGAGAGTGATGTGTGTGTTAGAAAATATTTCAAGGTGGTGGAAGTAAAGTGCTAAGTATGCGCCTAGGGGTGAAGTGTGAAGTGTGGAAACAAAGTGGCTAAGGCATGATTTTAAAATCCTCCCAAGTATGTTAGGCGCTTAAGGTGATTTTAAAATAGCTTGAAGGCGTTGAAATATTTGAAGGTGGTGGAAATTAAATGAAGTGTGCTAGGCGCCTCAAGTAAAAGTGAAATATTTTCTAAGTGTTGGAGAAGTTGCCTAGGCGTTGGGCTTTTAAATGAGTATTTTCAAGTGTGAAGTGTGAAGTGAGCAATGAAAGCGTGCTAGGCAAATAAATAATTTTTTTTTTAAGTGAAGATGATACTTCTCTCGCTGGCAGATGATCAAATAATATTTTCTAAGGGAAATTTTTCAAGAAATGCAAGAGGTGATCTAAAATATTTTTCTAAGGCAAATTATTTTCTTCTTGAAAATACGCCTAGAGCCTTAGGGTGGTGAAATTTTCTGAGGCACGAGCAACTTTCCTCAGGGATGAAGTCAGAAGTGGATGATAATGCAAGATGATTCAAGTTTTCCAAATTGGAGCAACGTAGAGTGATCACAGGCGAAGAATGAATTTAAAATGATGAAAATAATATTTTCCTAAGGTTCAAAATTGAAAAATTAAATGAACCCGTTCGTTGGGTACCCATGAATTCGAGACATTCTGATGAAAATTTTCTTCTGGGTACTGGACGTTCGTGATGAATGATGGATTTCCAAGTCTTCTGAACTTCGCCGACACTCTTTTAGTGAAGAATTTAATCAGTGCTCAAATTGTGAATTTTCCTAAGGGGAAATTTTAAATTCTCTAAGGCAAAAATGAATAAAATGTGTTTTCAAAATGAATTTTCTTCAAATGATGAATCTGAAGTCAGTTGCCTAGATAATTTTGATTAAATTCTTCAAGGATGAAACTTTCAGAGCAGAGGAGTTAAATTCGAATTTCAAGTGGCAGAGCTCCGGCTGGTGAGTAAAAAATGATGAATTTAAATTAAATTTTTCGAAAAGAAATTCAAAGGCGCTAGTCAAAGTCAAGTTTCTAGAAGAATAATATTCCCGACGACTGGAGACAAGTGTTAGAAATACCAGAGAGGGAAAATTTGAATTCTTGAAGTGGAGTAGTGGAGTTTAATACACTGGCTAAAATTAACTTCTTCTAGAATTCGAATTTTAGCTATAAAATGGAGAAGTTTTTCACTTGTTTTCACAGCTGAGGAAGGCGAATTTTCTCTAAGTAAGGCATTGCAGTGAAGAGTTCAAAGTTTTTGCTGAGATTGCTGAGACTAGTTGAGGGAGACGCCTTGAGAAAGTGTCATTGCTGGAGTTAAAAAGGGACGCCTTAAGTTGCTTGTGCTGAGAGTTGAAGGAAGGACGTCAAGTAAGTTGCTGAGAAGGACGCCCTTGTTGGTTAAAGGAGTTGCTGAAGGTTTGAAAGGTACGAGTGTGGCTGAAGCTTAGTTTGTTGCTGAAGCTAAGGTTGCCAGTTGAGAAAGACGCCTTGGGACAGTGAATTGCTGAGAACTCAAAAGTACGATCTTGCTAGTTTGCTGATTGCCGATTGCTGATATAAAGTTACGAAGTTCAAATTACTGATAGTGAAGTGAAGCCATCAAAGTCTACTTAGAAATCTGTTCTAAGTGTTGGGATTCAAGAAAGGAAGCTGAGGTTTGCAAACAAGAAAGTTATTGCAGCTTCTAAAGTCGACTGCAGCCCCTATGTAATGTCATGTATCATTTTTATTAAATTAAATTGCTGATGAATGTTGTTGTTTGCGGATGGCTGAAGCGAGGACAACCGGAAAGGACAATGGTGCCTCAAGACAAGCTATGATGAAGAAGCTGAGCAAGACATTCATGCCAGAGTCAAAGTTTATTTCAAAGCTGGGCAAGTTGACAGAGACCAACCTGGGCTCCGTCAACCTGGATACCTTCAAGAACAGAATGTTTGGAATTGGAAGTCATCGGCCTTCAACTACTTCACACAATATTATTCGAAGTGGGTTATATGCAGCTGCTGGTTTTCCACCAGCCATCCAATGCTCGGAGCTGATAATGGAGTGCGCCAATTACTATGAGAAAGAACATTGGTCGATCATGTCACCTGATGGCCAAGTACTCGCCAATCTTACTCCGGCGGCCATTGGTGAAGCTTTTGGGATCTCGGTGCACAGGAACATGATTTACAAATCCAGGGAGCGAGCGGAGCGGATGTACGCTTCCGCTTTTGAGAGATGCATGGATACAATTAACACCCACTGGATGAGCACTCCTAAGCCATCTCGTGCGAAGTTGCCAAAACAGATCATAGCGGAGGACCTGAAACAAGAATACTGTGATCTCATCATGATGCTGAGCAGGGTTGGTGGTTGCCCACAGTCCTACATTTTTGAGCCTTGGATGTTTTATTACATCAACCTGGTGCTAGAAGGCAAAGACTATGTCAATTGGGCAGAGATGATCAACGACAACATACATGAGCAGCTACTGGGCCTCCGAAGAACGAAGACATTTTACATGAGCTCCTACATTATCTACATGTTGGCACGGATGACGAAGTACAGAGGGATCTGTTACAAGGAACCTGTTGGTTGTGGCTCCCACCAGTTTAAAATATACGATGCCTGTCCACAGTTGCATCTGGCAAGCACAACCCACTACTCGCGTGTCAACGATGCCTTCACCATGTATATCACGAGGCTGCTTCAGGAGCGGTTACACCACAGAATCTCTAGAGATGCCCAGGAGCTAATTGAAAGGTATGGGTGTTGGTTTATACAGTTTCCGAGATTTTCATACATTAGGCTGCAAGGTTTTTCCTCATACCCATATAGGCTGCCTAAGTACCCGACAGATAGAATATTGATGCTAGAGATATCCAAACAGTTGCTAGCCTTTGACAAAATTCAAAAGAAGAAAAAGAAATGAGGGATAGAATTTCCAATTGTTATGGGCAACTCGGATGAGGTATGTCCTTCGATACAGGCAGCTAGAGAAGCTGAAAGTGAGCTTCAGTTTTATCACTTCTCATATCACACAAGTCGACAACACTATGACCCGCATCATAACATCAAGTGGGTGTTGTCAGAGGAATTCAAGCATAAGGCCACCATAGAAGATTACTGGGCTGATGCAGTTGATGAAATTGAAGTAAGGAAAAGAATGTTCTCTCGGTTGCCGATTACTCTGATCAGGGAGTGTGAGGTTGTGCCAGTTCCGGACTAGGTGAACGAGGATATGGATGTTGTACATCCCGATTATGCAGCAGTTCGAGATACTCCACTTCCACCTATAGATTGGTCAGAGCCCGAGGTTGTAGATTTGGATACTCTTTCTATCCCAGTTATGACATTCACCAGAGCCTGGGTTGATAGACGAGTAAACAGATTGAAGAGTAGGTCAATTGCCTTGACTTACAATATAATGGGCGATCACAGGACGCCCACCACTGGCAGGAAGAAACAGATCACACGAGGTCCAGAGTCCAGAAGAAAGGAAATAGTTAGACAGGAGCCTACTCAGCCAGAGCCTCCGCGAGTCACAGTGGCAACACCCTTGGAGACACGCTCTCCAAGTATACAGGAGGTGTCTTTGTTTGCTGATCAGAGGATTGCAGTGAATCAGGTACCGGTAGTACAGGATGATATTCAGCCTCCACGGAGGGAGTCGATTGGCCAGAGTGCCAACGTACCTGTTAGGATTGATCAGCAGGATGATGAGGGGACTATTACTGACCCTCAGTTTCAGCAGGAGTTAGATGTGGCCATGAACGATGATGATGATATAGTGTCAAAGATACTTCAACAATTTGAGGGACGATGAGCCCTGCACGATGAGGAAGTTGAGAAAGTTAGAGAGGCTCTAGGCACGGTGGAGGAAGAAATCTTGGACATACAAGATGATGTGCCCATCGGGCTTAGGGATGTAATGGTGAAGAAGCCCTAGGCGGAGGAAATTGATCCAAATAGCTGGAAATGGAGGAGTTTCTTTTGAACAGATCACATGCCTCCACCGAAGAAGAAGGCAAGGAAATTTTCGAAGATATCCACTGAGGAGGATGGCTCTCGTACTCTCCACGTTGCTGTTCCTCGAGTTGAGTGTGACCGGAATGAAGCAGTTCCTGAGAATTATGTGGTCACCACTTTGGACTTGGGACGCCCTACTGGTGCTCAGATTGTTGAGTGTGATAACTCCTTCCTTGCCCTCAAGGACAGATTATTCAAGAAAGAAGGGAAGTATAAGAAGTTGAAGAGAGAACACAAAGCTTTAATAGGATATGTACAGCAGCTATCTCTGCTCGCCGACAAGGTGATGTACCAGTTGATAGAGCCTCCAGCAGATATTCCTAGAGAGTCGATCAGCGGCTTAGTAGAGCTGGGGAGGATGGCACAGGAGGCAGATAAATGGGTCACAGGAGTTCGTGCTGAGACAGAGAAGTTTATGGAGGACCTTGCCTTTGCCTTTCAGCAGGCCTCTACTATTTTGGCACGGATGGATGCGGTGGATCATGCTTGGGGCGATGCCTCTATCTATCAGAGTAAGGTGATCCAGCGTCTTGAGGTATTGAGGCATGTGCCATTGCAGTTGCTGATTGATGGAGGCGTCATTCAGGAGAATGACCGATATGATTTCTCTCGATGGTATTCTTCGGCAATCACAGGGCGTGGCTTCTTCGATGCGGCACAGGCAGATTCAGCCAGAGTACATAAGGCTATGGCCAATATTATAGATGGAGTCCAGAATACCTTTGAGGCTATATTTGCTAGGCGGCTGAATCCAGATGAAGTTAATTTTGATAATTTGAGGGGTTTGTTGGTGCCTTTCTTTGCAGACGTTAAGACCTTTGTACAGGATGACTTTGAGAATACTGCTACTTTCTCCATCCTTGATCCAATACTCTAGGACTCTTAGCCGCTTGAGGAAATCTTGCCACAAGTAATGAGCATTCGGCCACTTTTGTTAGAATTTCAATTAGATTGTGTTCCACCTATTTCAGTTCAGGAGGTTGAGGCCGTACTTAGCAGATTTGTTGAGTTGGCAGTCAGAGAGAAGGCCAATGGGAACACACTACTGGACGAGGATCTTCTAGAAGACTGAATATGGAGCATTTATTACCATTTGCTATTTTTGGGAGTGAGTGGGAATCTTTGATTCATTTAATGTACCACTCCCTATTCTGGCAGTTTTTAGGGTTAGGGCTGAGGTGGCACGATTCTGGCCACTCTATTGATTGTAACCCTAGCTGTCTTTTGGGACTTGGCTAGCTATAAAAGGGGGAGTCCCCCTCATTTGTAAGACATTAGAAGATTAGAACATTAGAATCAGAGTAGAGCTAGAGATTGGAGAGATTGCATAGTAGAGTATAGTAGTCATTTTGCTTAGCATAGTGTGGAGAAGAAAGAAAGTTTTCCCTTTGAAAACTTTTGAAGAGATTGTTGTGTAATACTTTTCATGATAATAGATCTTTTCATTGATGGTGGAATTCGTTTTGTCATGAATTGCTAGCAAGGTTTCTTCTTCCTTTCGTATCCAAGTAGCTTAATTTCATGCAAGTAGTTTACTTTGATGTGTGGTGTTTTATTGAGATAGCTTCACTTTATTCCATACCACTAGCGGCTTGTTGATGATAAGTCTGCCTAGCGTGGTCAACTGGACATTACCTTGAGTTTAACTTCGGTTGTGGTTTACATGCTTATATGCGTCGTTTTGATGGTGTATGTATGTTAAATTATGACTTGAACATCTTTTGCTATCCCCTTGAAGATTGCACCGATTTTACTGAGGCTGTCCGACGTGAGGCTAAGTGAAATCTGGTTGAAGTCTATTGAAACGGAGCCCCACATATCCTGCATTTAGAGTAGAATATAAGTTTCTTAGGCCCTAAACCCTTTTACTTTCCGTACATTTCTGATTAGTTTTAGGAAAATGAGCTATATTGCCAAATCATACACGTAAGAATCCCCTTCAAATTACATATCAGCTGCTAACTGTGAGAAGCCTGAACAATTGCGTAAGTCCCCTCGTATGAACACAGCATTACACATCAACCAAACTGGGTCTATTCGCACTTAAGGAACCTTGGAGTTGAACGTGTGAACTCTCTCGCAATCTTAGCACACGGAATACTTTGATCAAGAGAGAACGGAGTAGCCCCAAACTATTTTGTTCTTCGGCTGATTGGTGAGGTCACAAAAATCGCATCAACACTACCATAGGGCGGAGATTTATCTATTACAGACAACTTCAATGAAAGAGCGTTACAAATCAGACTGAGCAATAATGTGAATGACTGTCAGTACTACTGTCAGTTTTACAAATAAGAATCACTCGCCTACCAATGTCTCATGAATCTGAATGATTAGCATTACAACATAGAGAGCTACCCTCAACTCGGATAGGAATGTCCTGAACAGTAATACATTCAATGGAGCAATACAATAATTTTGTTTCTGTTACAATCTGCTGTTAAAAGGAATAAACAACAATCTCTAGAAGTTCTTATATGCTCATATCTTACTAACAACTTGCTCAAATGACATAATTTCTGATGCACAACACTCTACTTATGATGGCGCCCAAGCTAACACCCAAAAGCAGACCCAAATTGCAACTAACAACTAATACACGAATCCCAATGCAATTAAATGGTACGGCCCAGCTGAAAGGGGCGACTTTCCTTTAAAAATTAATGCAAGCTCTAAAAAATCTATAAACTTGAGAATATGTTCGCCCTTGACAAACAAAGAGAATGAGATGATACCCAGAAGAACTATTTTTGTATTTTCTGAGATATGAATAAAAACATGAAATCTGTTGTCTAAAACAATGAAATATGCTGAGACCACTAAATGCCAAAACAGATCTAAGAATGCAGCAAGCTAAATACGAAGCACAAACTAGATGCAACTCACAAATTGATTGAATCACCACTAGATGTTGTCTTGCAAACACGAAGCGATGCCCAGGCTAGGATGCCTTCATTCCTCGAAGCAGTTCCAGAGCCAATCCGGCAGCATAATAGTATAATCGACCAAAGATGTGAAATGATGCTCCAAGACTCCTTTTTATAATTCTCCAGTTGACTTCTCAAAACCCTAAAATCCACTTTTAGGTCAAAACCCAATCTCCTCAAGGATGGGCGTACTTTTCCTTCAAGGCTTAAGATTTGATATTTTAAATAAATATCATACTTTGATAAATGCGCCCTTCATAACCTTGCTTTGACTTTGGGAATAATTAAAATAATCTTTTAATGAGGGCGCCACCCTCAAAGACCACTTTTTAAAAACAATCATTAAGTCATTAAATCTAGGCCAAGGGTCAACGTTAAAATATAATAATTAAAACGTGACTTTTTAATTAAATGACTTAACTTATCCTTCCGAATGTGCCCTGAAGCCAATACTGAGCAAAACATCTGACCAAACTGAAGCAGGAAGTCAACCGAGCTGAACTCAACTGGAAAGCTGCTAAAAATAGAATTTACTAAAAATAGTAAATTCCAGAAAGTGCTCCGAATGCCGAGATGAACATACCACTGCGAAGCTCTCTGAAAACCCAGAAAGAATCCGCCATTGAATCCACCATCTCTGAGCAATGACCTCCTCAAAAATAGGAAACCCTAATTTTACCTTCCGACTAGCCTTCGGGTTTCCAGAAAAAGGCCAACGGTCACATGATCGATCAGGTTTGAGAAGGGGACATTACACTTATATAAATATAAAGTACATTATTTGTACCGTGGTTTTCTCCCGTAAGGGTTTCTATGTAAAATCTTGGTGTCAACTTGTTCTTATTGTTATATTCTTGCATAGTTGCTATTGTTTGTTAAAGTTTTAAATTGGTAAAAGTTATGTTATACTGATTCACCACCCCCCCCCCTCAATATAATTGTGTGCTCATCACCAAAGTGATGCTTATTGCTATGGTGGTACAAGGTGGAAGGTATTAATGTTTTGTCCTACTTTGTAACCTGTTCTATCATAATTTTGGTGTTTCTGTGGTGTTCTTCCCATGATTTTCTCAATGGTGACCACTACCTCACAACTTTGTGTTGTCATCTGAAACTTCTCATGCTACAACCACCTATGATGCCTAAACATGGTACAATGGTTGCCATGGATTAAAAAGTTGTATCACAACAATTTTCTATGATGGCTTCTTTACAATTTGTTGATTCATACAACTAGTCATCATGCAGGATTTGCTTTTCTACTGAAACATTTGTTGCAATGAAGGTCACATATTATGATAAATATTCATGATCTTGTTAAGTGCTAGTAGGCATACTACAACTGAAAGCATATGGATCCCCATATTACAACTATGCACCTGTTACAACTGTGATGAGATTTTGTGCAAAATACAACGGTGATCATGTGACCCAATGTATGCTCTTTTCCTTTGCTAGAAGTGGATTCCCAACCTTATGTAATTTAAAGCTTCCTCTCATGGAGTACTCTATTTCTTTCAACTACTTACTACACACAAGTGGTGAACAATTTACATGCTTCAATGACAAGATATACATGCTTACTAGATTGGAAAAATGCCCATGCTTTTGTTTTGCTGATTTTGCTAGAAGCCATATTCTTTCATGCAATGAAAGTAACCCTACTCATCTATCCTTACCATGCACAATCGCAAACTAAGGTGATGGATAGTGAATTAGTATAACGTAACTTTTCCTTACCTCATACATTTTTCCTTGTGTCTCTCCTTGGTTTCCAAGTGGGCATGCTCTTCATACTCACTCATGTTGACTGAATAATCCTTCTTGCTTGCTCTACAAGTGGAGTTAACATCTTAAATACAACTTGATTCTTGAGAAATGGTTAATGTGCTACTCAAATACCCATATAAAAGGAAAAGCATCTCAAAAACGAGTAATTGTTCTATCCAAGAATCAAATGACGATCCCCTACCATACAATAATGATGAAGATTTCCATGAGATCTATTCTCTCTCTGATTTTGGTATTTTTCTATGCTTCTCTTCCCCTTTTCTTCGTGGATGCTCATTATTGATCTTGTCATGTTTGGATTAAACTCTAGATGAGTCTCCAACACTTGCCATCCCAATTCCCTCCAACCTTGCAATAAGAGCAATAGTTATTAGATTTACACATGATCAAAGCAAATGGATTCTTACCTTCATGGAGTGTCTTGATCGCTCTCTTTCTTCTTTCTTGGAGATTAGCTGCTTCTTTTATCATCCTTTATATGGAACATATGCCCCTTAGAGGTGTTTTCGTTGCACATTATTCTGCAATGGTTCTACCACAACAAGGAACAAGATACCTGCATTCTTGTGTAATATGTCCTTCCTTCTAACAATTGAAACAAAAGATGAAATTTCTACCTTTGGTATACCTTCTATGATTTTCCACTTGCTTGCTTTCATCTTCCTTGAGCCTAGCTATGATAAAGTAGGTGGACTGTAATCTCCCCATCTCTTCTTTGCATCTTTTCCTCCTTTCTCATTTGAGGGTGCCTTTGTCTTTGAAGGCTCATCTTTGTCCTCTTGAGGTGGAGTCTTACTCTCTAATTGTGTTGATTGTGGGTCATGCTTTGGAGACAATCTAAAATCATGTTGAGGCTTCACAAATAATGAAAGGGGCAATTTTACCTTCCTCGGGTTGTCCTTTGGTTTGTGCTTGGTGTAGTCAATTCTTTTAGCATTCACCAGTTTTTGTGCTCCCATGTCCAATGCCCTCATATTAGGTCTTTCCTCAATTATAATGGGTTTGAGTATTCCTTGGCTTTCCTTGCCAAGTGCCCTTCATCATCACCTATCCATGTTAGCAACTTGCAGCCTATACACTTATTATGCTCTTCAAACTTGGCAATGGATTTATCAGATTTACTATCTTGAAAGAAAACATGCTCATGGGTGCCTTTTCTGCATACTTGATTTGTTGTTTGTTCTTTTGGAGTAGAGGATGGTCCACTTTCATTTGTAGACACCTCCCTTTTCTTTTCCCTATCATTTGGCAGCTTTGACAGTAATTCATCTTTCACCATCAACTCTTGTTGTATGAAATATGCCCCTTAGTTTTTTCCCAATTTTTTAACCACAAAATCCAGCACAACACCAATGATTAGCATTAGCTCCCAAAAGATAACCAACTTGAAAGTAACCTTCACTAAGAATGTTCACCAAGATCCTATTCAAGGCGAGGTGATAACATATGGTGATGGGATAGTTAGCATTAAACTAAACTGAATTGCAAAGCTGGAAATATAAGAGCAAGCGGTGATCCAACCATGAGAATTCCACACTACCACATATTCAGTGGGGGGAAGATATTACAATGAAAGAGCAATCATCCGCTTTTAGTAGGCATCCACTTAAACAGTGGGAATACTCCACTTATTAAGTGGGTGAAATAGGAAAAATACAATTGAAAAATGCAAATAATAGAGATGCTGAAACAGTACTACTGAAACCAGCATTTACAATGAGCTTATTACAATGAATTTGCAATAGAAATCTGCTCCAAACTTCTGCAATGTCTTCACTATATCTCTGATTTCAACTTAGAATTAAAACACCCAAGAAATATAACATAACATGGTAATAGCTAAGTCTGATATGAAATGCAAGCAAACTGAAATATAGACCAGCAACTATGCAACACACCAAAAAGCTTATTTCTCTTTCAAAACTCCTATGAAGCACTCCAAACTGAACTCTCAATTCCCCAACGACAAGGCGACCAGCAACAAAACATAAACAATACCAAAAACAGCCACCAATGAAAGGCACAAACTCCAAAGATTGGTTATTGAGGAAGTACGGGCCAAGAAGGAAGGGCGATTCATCTAAGAAAATAGAGACTTCACAATAAAATCTGAAAATGCACAAGTAGGATCGCCCTAAGCATGAAAATGGATTGAACAAATACCCATAATGAAAATAAAATCACACAATGATCTGCAATTGATAACATGATTCAGCCATGTCCAAACCAGCAAACACAAAATTGATAAAATCACCAAAATTTCTTCACAATGATGCTCAATCTGCTTGTCTGAGTGAGAAGCAGCCTCAATTCCAACTAGGTGTTATCTCTCAAACACAAAATTGGATTCTTGAATTCTTGCTAGGAGGTATGCATTCCTCAAAGCCATAAATTTGAAGCCAATCCAACAACAATTCGATATGAAAGATAATGGATGATCAAAGAATGAACAAAGGCCTGCTTTTAATGAGTTTGAGATGGCCTTTTAGCTTTCAACATTTCCCTCCAAGAGGGAAGCCCAATTCACCTTCCAATATTTTAATTTTCAAAACAATCTTTAATTGTCTTCTCCTAGGCATCCAAGGTAAGGGGGCCACAAAAAACATTTAAAATATTAAATTTCCTCATGATGAGGCGTCCATCCTTCAAGGCCTCACATTAAAACAACTTCAAGTCGTACCACTAGGCCAAGGGGGCCAAAATTCAAAATATAACATTACAACTTAAAATAATACTTTCTCCAAAAAGCACCTTAGAAAGCCAAAACCAAATATACTCACACCCTTGTCAAAAATAGAAGGGCACATTGAACTGCTGCCAACCTGAATACTGCCAAAAATAGAACTTACTAAAAATAGTAAATTCTGAAAAGTAGCCCAATGCATTTGCATGTCATATCACTGTGAAGCTCTCTGGAAACCTAGAAAGAAACCGCAATCCAAATCTCGAAACTCCAACGTGCAAGCTAAAAATTGCAAGTGTCGGGAAAGGTTGTGAGATGGAGATGCATGTTATACCATTCTGAAACTCTCCAAAAACCCAAAAAGCTCCACCAAACATGCATCAAAAACTTTCACATACAAGCCTTCAAAAATGCATCAAAAACCTCCTATAAAATAGGAAACCCTAATTTTACCTCTGACAAACCTACGAGCTTCTGTAAATAGGTTATCAGTCACAGAAGAGCATATGGCTAAAATGGGGGCATTACATTGTATCACTTAAGGATTCCGATGAAAAATTCTTCTTGGTTCTCACTACCATAGAAGCATAAATCCTCAAAAAACCCGATTTTAAAAAAATCCCCAACTGAAACGATTTTTTCCCTAAAATATCCCAATTTAATCAGTTGTGATTTTCAACAACATTCAATGATTTTTAAGGGTCTAAATAGCGAAAAAATCATGTAAAAATCGTGAAAAAATCACGTAAAAATCACAAAAAAGTTGCCCAACCAACCTGTTATGAAACCATAACCTCACGAAATCACTATTTAATCAAGTTTTTTCGTTGTTATTTAGCACAAAATTGAGTGTTGGCTGCTGGCTTGTGGCTCACCATCAAAGATTCATTGGATTTCATCAAATTGTTGAGGCAAATCAAAGGTAGGCAACCTTGAATGGACGTATATTTCTAATAGATGTTAAAGACATTAAAATAGAGACACGTTTTTTGGTATGCTTCTACATTTGATGTTAAGGACATTAACATGGAATGATTAAGAGATGTGCTGCGTTTTTTCTCTATATTTCACACTACTGTCTTTTGCCTTAGGCTTGTAGTAATGCTTTCCATGTATATAGATCCAAAGACAATTTAGTGGGAAACAATAGAAAATATCATAAATACTAAGGCTTCTATCTCATTTTTTTAACATATCTAAACCTTATAAAAGTATTTGCCAAAAGTAAATATAGAAAGCCAAACTAAATTGAAAGTTGAAACAAAACTCTATTGGATTGATATCAACCTAAAGAGGTTTGTTTTCATTGAATTCTTGTGATCTTGACTATTTAGAAGAATTTTAAAATTTCAATTGTTAACAATGATACCAAGGTGGTTGTTTAGATTATCAAGGCTAGGTTGGGACAAATTTCCTTTTCAGATAATAACAAAGTGTGATAATTTGGAGCTTAAATTTGACACAGGTCATCAAGTTTTAATGATAAGTGGGTAGGGTAGTGACAATTGTATAAGCAAGTGGGAAGCATAAGTATATACATAATAGTATATAGACATTGTGGAGCAGGAAACAGAATGGTTCCTATCAGAAAAATAAAAATCAGCTTGTAGTGCTGAAAAAATAAACTGTAGCAATATTTTATATCAAAATGAAGGATTGTTTTGGCTATTTAAACTTATTTTTAAATTTCCTATATATTCTACAGGCTTTATGCTTTGTTAATTGGTGAAACTGACTGCTTAAATCATGCCCTGCACTTGTCTAGAAACTACATTCCATTTAGGATTATCATATACATGGAGGTTTAGAAGGCTTGCAAGGAGTACAATAGCAATGCATGAATGCTTTAGACATATATAGTGTAGCATTCCATGCACATTAAATAGGTTTCAAGCAAAATAATACATGCCTTAAGATAATTCATGCCCTAGTCTTGAGGGCTTATCTTAATACCTCCCAACTTAGGCCTCAAATATTTTATCTTTAACAATCCAGATAGATTTCAGCAGTAACTGTCCCAATGAAAGGGAATGTTCCCCATGCTTTGTTTTTCCATTGAAACTTCTACCTATAATCTCTCAAATTCCCAACTCAAAGTCCATCAATGTTTTTAACTCCATCATCCACTTATACGCAAAATCAAAGAAATTTTACTTGAATAATAATAGCTAAAATTGTGGCTCAAGTAGTTGCTCTCTTCTTTTGTACTAGGTCTTTATTATCTAATGGAAAAATATTTAACACTCCCTTTATTCTTTTACAAATCTGCTAAAATAGTTATCAATGAGAACATTTCAATATCATTTATGGTCTTTTGAAATTTAAGATTTTTTTTCAAAAGCATTTTCTATTACTCTATCTTGGGCTATTTGATCCAAAACCTATTAAGTTGAACTTTGCAATTGCTTCCTTTGTCATATGATTTCCCCTTCACACACTTCATATAATTCTCTTTGACATTGTTCTAGAAATTGCAAG